>JALDAQ010000386.1:0-14355 GCA_025584915.1 Monochamus saltuarius
TCAATTTCATTATTGACAACATATGTTTCAACAGTTTCGACATTGTAATCTCTCAAATATTGATCCATTTCTCTTACTCCCCTTCCTCAAATTAAATTCACAAATGAAATTTTACAAATAATTAATAAATTTAGAAAAGAACACATACAAATTAAAATACAAAATACATTATCAATTACAACACACAAAAATTATTTATTATGAATTTTTTTCTCTTGGGCCCGAGTGATTGGTTTGTCAGGTATTTTGGTAAACATTTTTCGAGTTGCTCCTCTGCTTTCTAAGCTTTGATTTTCTTGTTGAGTTAATGTGTAAACTTCACAATTCTCTACTCTTGTTGGTGATGTAGGAGTTGAAGGAGTGCTGTCCTGAACTTCTTCCTGATCTTCTCTTTCCTGAAGGTCACTGACCGTATATGATTTACACACATGATAAGAATGAACTTGGTCGATAATTTGCATGCTCTGCTCTATCGCCATCTTTGAACAAAGGCTTAATTATAGCAATTCTTAATGTAGGTACAGTGAAAGATTTCTGTATTTATTATTACACAAATTGGTTTCCCAATGTAACTTACTAATTCTTTTAAAGTGTTCGATTATATACAATCAATACCTGGTTCCCTATGTGATTTTAAACTTAATATTACTTCCTTTACTTCATTCTCATCGGCCTCCGAAATAAAGATTGAATTTTTTAATAATTTTTCATGTCCTATATTTCTGTGCGTCTTATCAATATTTTTAGCCATGTTATTACCAATGTAGGTAAAAAAATCAATAAATGTATCGGAAATATCATTTTCATTAGTAAGAATAATACCGCTATTATGTTTAATTTCTTCAAAAATACCTACAACTGCGCAGGCTCGTTTACCAGCTTGCATTTAACGTTACAAATTAAAAATTTAAATAGCGTGGACTCAGAAGAAAAATGACAATCCAAACGAATCCTGAAGAATACATAAGGGGTGTTTACAATAGGAATATATTCTAACAATCCAACAAAAATAACCTAAGAACATTCATACCTCCTCAAAAGATTTGATTTGGTGTGGGGTGTAGTAGAGAAATGTTCAAATACACACAAACATTCGAAATGCGGAAAAAATATGTATTCTCTATATAATCTAACTTTTTCCATTTCAGTCACTGTTTTATGGTCAGTTGGGTGAACGTTGTAGATTCTCGATGCTGTAGATCTACTGTATCCATAGCAACCATTTTCACAGACCATTCAGCAAATACATAATAATCGAGGAGAGTCAATAAGGGTGGTTAACAGTTTATTCATCAAAATTATCCAAAACACATGATATAACATTGATTGGGAATGAACAAACAAACTGCGCTAACAACAGTTACCTACGGTTATCGACCAAAACTGTCTTGATTTGATTCACAAAAATGTTTTTACGACAGTGTGCAAGCTCGCAAAGCAGTCAAAGTGCAACCCCACGACTGTATCTTCTTTGAGTACTGACTTCTTTATGTAACGCCATATCACAGAGGATAATCAATTGAAAGAGCATGTTGTATTTTTTAAAGACTAGAGACTAGAAGTTACGGTAAGGAATTACTGTGAAAACTATGGAGCCTAATTGAAGGTAAAGAAGGTAATGTTAATTTACAAGTTATGTTCTTCGTCCTGTGGAGATTAGGTCAAGAAGTTTTTGACAACCTTCTTTTTTTAACATTGATGTTTGTTTCTGTGTAAGAAATATACCTTCCTGGAAAACAAGGTAATCTTCACGTTGTAGCAAATAATTGAGAAAACCACGGATAATTTTAAATTCAGGTTTCATTAATACATCTTCTTGAAAGAATTTCTGAAGATTGTGGTCTTGATTCACTTTCAACTTCGTCGTAAGGTGTCTGGCGGCCAAGTATTCCACAAATCTTCCGCAGTTAAAGCCAGACTTTGGCAAAATTCCTATCGTCGACGAGAGTATTTGCATATCCTCGTCGTTTTGTAGGCAGTGGGAGAGCAACATACGTTTCCTTTCATCTAATGTCACTTGTAAAGCAATGTGTTCATCGTAAGTAAGACATTTGTTGAATTGTTCAGTGAGAGATCGACTAATGTGTGGATTTCCACTAGGATCTAGTTTATTTATATAATTGCTCCGCTTTGTCTCAATCAGTGCCTCGAACAATTTTGCAGTGAAACTAACTTCTGGAAAATCTAATGTGTCTGTATCTCCATTTGAATAACTCGTACATTTATCCCCATTAAGCTCAATCCATTTCTGAAACTGTTCCGCTGCTATCATAGCTTGCAACGGTACAGCTGCAAACTGGTTCCCACTGTTATCGTTACTGTTTGTCTTTGATACCATCTCTATAAATGTAGTGCTGCACTTCCGTACGTTCATATCTAGCTTAGAGTTATATGCTAAATATTGTTCTAGAAAGTATACCTGATTTCTTTGAGTAAAAGGCTGTAGTTCGAAAGGTTTTATTCCCAATTCTTTTTCCAGTTCTAGAGTCACGTGTGGTTTTGAAGCGGCAAAAATTTTCGCAATGTTAGGCGAATTTTTGCACTGAATGAGTAAGTCGGTAATGAGAGCCGTATAATGGCTAACTTCATCGATTCCATCTAATAACATAATTACTTTTTCTCTCACTGAAAATACACTCTCTTCTAAACTGTTATCCTTAAAGTTTAATAGCTTCTTTATATCTATCGGTTTACCTTCAGTTGTACATTTCTTAAAGATACTTGCATAATCTCTCAATTCTATTTTTATAACCCAGAGGTCGCTGTATTTTTTCTTCAAATCTGCTGCTATTTTAGTAAGGACCGTGGTTTTACCCTCACCAGAACCACTTGTGATAAGAATAACCTTTTCGTTTTGGTCATAAATTCTGCTTTGAGGTAAGAGCTCGGTTTCCTTGATGTCGTTGAATCCATCCTGATTTTTTTTAATTTCTCTCTTAAACCTACGTGTCACATAGCATTTTTCAGTACGGTTATCTAAATCCAAAACGGACGTTCCCACTTTAATTTCTTCCTGATTAGCCAACTTCTGTAAAGTTTCTAAAATTACAGCTCCTGGGCAGTCTTCGACTTTTTTCGGAGAAAAGAGTTTATTCAAATTAACTTTCCTTCCTTGAAAAATAATACTCTTTTGGCGTAACAACTTCTTCTTTGTGTCGTTTAAAAGTGTTCGGAATATTTCATATTCTGTAATTCTCTCGCAATCTCCAATTACCAGTTGGCTTTGCCTAGACAGTATATTTTCCTCTGCCACTAGCACAACTTTCTTATACTTCTTCTTTAGTATGTCTTTTAGTTGATGACATATTCCACTGACTACTGAATCTTCTGTAGCACTGGACCAAATTATGACTAAAAATACGTAATATTGGATCTTGTCAAATGCCCTAACAACCTCTTTTTGTATATCGATAGAGTCAGAACGATTAACATAAAGGGTCTTGTTTTTGTTATTCTGCAAGTCGTTGTAAATTTTTAATTCCTGTAATAGATGGTCTGTCTCAGCAACGACGTGAAATATTTGTTTAGAATTCCGATTATACCAGTCATCATTCTGAAAGAGCACATCATACCTAAGCAAGGATTGATAATATCTGTCTCTCGATATTTCACAAAATTTGGCTTTGGCGCGAATGTAATCTAAAGGGTCAGCATTTTTTTCTTCATACCAATTTATTACTTTGAAAATTATTTCATTTGGAGATACTTTGCTTTGCAGTTGGTTAGAGAACAATAATTCTTGAATAACTTCTAATGTGTCTTTTTGTGAAGGATAGTTACAGTAAAACTGTAGGTGTTGGAGGAACTCTTCTAAATTTTTATCAGTAATTACTGAATCTTTATTTCCTTTATTGCTACAATTTTTATCGTAGTAGTCCTTTAATTTATCTTTCAAAATAGGCAGAAATAATTTATTAAATTTATAGAATTGGATCTGACTGCTCGCATAGTGCAACATGTTTGTAGACTGTACGTTTTCCGGTGTTAAATATTGTTTTATATTGCCATGAACATTTGCGTTCGTGCAAATAATAATATCCCTCACTTTAAAGTTATTTTTAACTTTCTGATAAGACAGAAAATATTTCGGAAGGCTGAAATCGTCTTTTTTTGAATCATCAGAAAGCAACTCTCCCAAAGTAATTTTCTTCTTCTTGTTCTCCCTGAATTTTGATTGAAGTAGGATAGCGCCTTTTGGAGATTCTATAACAACATCATCGAACTTATCAGCTTCTACAATTTCAGTAGAGAGTTCCCATTTTTTCAGATTCAGAAAAGCATTTAGTAGAAATATCACCAGCAACTTTATTTGATAATGTATTCCTTTGATGCCAGAGGTTCCACCCTTCCTGTAACCATTTTTTTTAAGTTTGGTATTATTCTTGGCCGGTTGCGAGAGATTTTTATTCACGTGTTCTTCCATCCTTGAAAAAATGCCTCTATTTAGGAATAAAACAACTTTTTCTTTTGGCTTCATAGACCCATTCGGATAACCCAGAAGAAGGTCTTTCTTAGGCGTTATAATGGTTGGTGATTTTGCTTTTGTACTGAAGATGACTATTTTTATATTTTCAAGTGTCGCTAAAATTGGAATATCGTTTATAGTGATGGATTGATCGACGGTAGCAGATATATATTTCGCCAGTTGGTTTTCAAAAGACAAACCATTGTATTTATCATTTTCAGAGAAACACTTATTCAGGATCTTCACTAGACAAGACGGCATGTATTCATTTTGAAAGTAAGTCAGGTAAGTATTCAAGTTCTTTCTTCTAAACTGCACGTGCTTGTCAAAGAGTTCTCCGTCTACAGTGGTTCTTTTTCCAAACACGGCGTGGAAGAAATTATCATCATCCACCTTCGTGGGAGTGGGAGTGGGTTTCCACGAAATACCGTTGTAGGTACAGGTATTCATGCTTGCCATATCCTAAAATAAAAGAAAATTATTAATTACTACTTTTACGAAGTACGATCGTTTAGTACATATGCAGGGTGGTCCACTTTCGAAAGCGGAAACTTTAGAGGCAGACAGAGAACCACAAAATAATATCAGTTTGTATTATAAACTATATTTGAAAAATGCTTCGTTACAAAGATACAGGGTGTCAACATTTTTATCAAAAGTTCCAATTTTATTCTTATTTTTAAAACTACTTTAGATACAGCAAAAAAGTTCTGCCATTTAAAAGAAACATGCTGTGCCATAAGTGGCGCCCTCTACTAGTGACGTCAAAATTAGTTAAAAATTCTTATTTGCCGTGCCAAAAAACATAATTGTGCCAATTTTTTTTTAATACTCCGACAGGTTTCAAAGTTATTGAGATATTTCAAAATAAAATTCTAGCATTGAACGCCCTGTATTTTTGAAACCAGCAACATTCGGATAAGGCATATTTGGCTCAATCGACTTTTTTTGGTCACCAGTGTCTTCAGCTCCGAGATATCCCAACCTTTCACAGACACCCTGTATAGCTAGAGCTGGCTGATTTTTTTATGTTCTATCGATAAGGATGTAGATTATATCAACATAGATATCGACGTAGGTATGTATGTACAAATACTTTGAACTTTGTTTTCAATGTTATCGCATGTTACATACCTACGTTTTTCCCTTATGTATATGATTTCTAAAAAGTAAACGTATACTTTATTTATAACTTTACATACGGATTCATCAACAAGGCGTAACGTTAGTCAGACTAGCGGAGGTTACCCGAAAAATTTACGCTTCTGTTACACGAATTTAAATAATAGCCATACTCCTATTCACTACTATGTATAATACTTACTTTATGATATGTTAACTAATCCGTAGCTCTGAAAAGTACTGTTTTTGAATATAAATACTAAATATACAATGGGAAGCGCAAGGAGCTAGAGGCCGAAGTTACGCGATTTTTAGACAGGTACAATACTGGGTCTAACTTTTGGCGCAAATATGGACGTAAATAAACAGCCTACCTAGCAACGCATGCTTCGCTACCTAGCAACGCATGTTTCGTAAATGAGCGCAAATCTTATTAGTCCGATTAACGCGCTTTACACGGGCCTAAACTGGTTAGTCTGACTAACGCTACGCCCGTTTCATGAATCCGGCCGTTAGTCTCCAGAAACTTATATTTATGGGAAGTTAGTGACACGGAATGAGTAATCATAGACTTAAAGAAATAAGTCAGAATTTAAAGCAATTAACTGACCGCCATTTTCAAGATTTTTTTAAATAAATTTATCATAGAGAACCAAACTTGAACATAAGCTTATTCCTTACCTAAGATGCAACTGTCCCAAAAAAAACCTTAAATTGTTAATTATATTACAGGCTTAAAACTCTCAAACTTAAAATGAATATATAATTTTGTTCTAAAAAGTTATGTGGTTTTTACTAAGCTCCTTGACCTCACATCATAAATCACTATTAAAGCTATCAGATTAACAATTTACTCATTTTTAATTATGTACGTTTTATAAAACAACAAAAAATTATTTTAAAACATTACAATACAACAATTAGTAGGTAACGTATGTAAATATACCTACCAATATTATTATTTAATAGTAATAATCAATCAATGCATCGGTCAAACATTTTTTACTTTTTTACGCACTTATACAGTACATTTTTACAACACTCGAAAATTGTTTTTACGATCCATCCTTCATCAGGATTGACATAAAAAGATATGTCGCAATGTCATAAAAAAGCAGTGTATTAACAAGATTATTTATTGCAGCTTTTTCCTTTTTGTATGTAGCTCCGTTAGTTACATACGTGGTCACAATTAGCAACACTGTAAACAGTGTCCTGCGTGGATAGCAATTTGGGTACAGTTTAAAAAATTCATTATAACTTGGCTATTTATGTGATGTTCTACATATTGTGTAGAATAAATTAATCGCTTTCATATATAATATGTACAGAATATAAATTAAATTGCTTCGAAAAAGAGTGTATACAAAAAATATACATGCATTTTTGTTGTACACAAAAATAATATTTTTAAAACTACTTTAGATATTTAAATGAAATTTGGAACGTTTGTATAGGTAATCTAGATACATATTTTTACGTAAAAAATATTATTTTTCTTCCACCAGTGACGTGCGTACGGACAGATCTTCGGAAAATGAATGAAAAAAATGGTACGCCAATGTTTTTTTTTTAGAAACAAAAACTATTTGTAGAATCCTTGTTCAATTTACAACGTATACCATTTGTTTCATTAAAATTTCCCCAAGATCTGTCCGTACGCACGCCACTGGTGGACAAAAAAATTTTTTTATGTAAAAATATGTATCTAGATTATCTATTCAAAGATTCCAAATTTCATTTAAATATCTAAAGTAGTTTTAAAAATATTATTTTTGTGTACAACAAAAATGCATGACGGTATATTTTTTGTATACACTCTTTTTCGAAGCTATTTAATTTATATTCTGTACATATTATATATGAAAGCGATTAATTTATTCTACACAATATGTAGAACATCACATAAATAGCCAAGTTATAATGAATTTTTTAAACTGTACCCAAATTGCTATCCACGCAGGACACTGTTTACAGTGTTGCTAATTGTGACCACGTATGTAACTAACGGAGCTACATACAAAAAGGAAAAAGCTGCAATAAATAATCTTGTAAATACACTGCTTTTTTATGACATTGCGACATATCTTTTTATGTCAATCCTGATGAAGGATGGATCGTAAAAACAATTTTCGAGTGTTGTAAAAATGTACTGTATAAGTGCGTAAAAAAGTAAAAAATGTTTGACCATTGATTGATTATTATTATTAAATAATAATATTGGTAGGTATATTTTCATTATTTTCATACGTTACCTACTAATTGTTGTATTGTAATGTTTTAAAATAATTTTTTGTTGTTTTATAAAACGTACATAATTAAAAATGAGTAAATTGTTAATCTGATAGCTTTAATAGTGATTTATGATGTGAGGTCAAGGAGCTTAGTAAAAACCACATAACTTTTTAGAACAAAATTATATATTCATTTTAAGTTTGAGAGTTTTAAGCCTGTAATATAATTAACAATTTAAGGTTTTTTTTGGGACAGTTGCATCTTAGGTAAGGAATAAGCTTATGTTCAAGTTTGGTTCTCTATGATAAATTTATTTAAAAAAATCTTGAAAATGGCGGTCAGTTAATTGCTTTAAATTCTGACTTATTTCTTTAAGTCTATGATTACTCATTCCGTGTCACTAACTTCCCATAAATATAAGTTTCTGGAGACTAACGGCCGGATTCATGAAACGGGCGTAGCGTTAGTCAGACTAACCAGTTTAGGCCCGTGTAAAGCGCGTTAGTCGGACTAACAAGCTTTGCGCTCATTTACGAAACATGCGTTGCTAGGTAGCGAGCATGCGTTGCTAGGTAGGCTGTTTATTTACGTCCATATTTGCGCCAAAAGTTAGACCCAGTATTGTACCTGTCTAAAAATCGCGTAACTTCGGCCTCTAGCTCCTTGCGCTTCCCATTGTATATTTAGTATTTATATTCAAAAACAGTACTTTTCAGAGCTACGGATTAGTTAACATATCATAAAGTAAGTATTATACATAGTAGTCAATAGGAGTATGGCTATTATTTAAATTCGTGTAACAGAAGCGTAAATTTTTCGGGTAACCTCCGCTAGTCTGACTAACGTTACGCCTTGTTGATGAATCCGTATGTAAAGTTATAAATAAAGTATACGTTTACTTTTTAGAAATCATATACATAAGGAAAAAACGTAGGTATGTAACATGCGATAACATTGAAAACAAAGTTCAAAGTATTTGTACATACATACCTACGTCGATATCTATGTTGATATAATCTACATCCTTATCGATAGAACATAAAAAAATCAGCCAGCTCTAGCTATGCAGGGTGTCTGTGAAAGGTTGGGATATCTCGGAGCTGAAGACACTGGTGACCAAAAAAAATCGATTGAGCCAAATATGCCTTATCCGAATGTTGCTGGTTTCAAAAATACAGGGCGTTCAATGCTAGAATTTTATTTTGAAATATCTCAATAACTTTGAAACCTGTCGGAGTATTAAAAAAAAATTGACACAATTATGTTTTTTGGCACGGCAAATAAGAATTTTTAACTAATTTTGACGTCACTAGTAGAGGGCGCCACTTATGGCACAGCATGTTTCTTTTAAATGGCAGAACTTTTTTGCTGTATCTAAAGTAGTTTTAAAAATAAGAATAAAATTGGAACTTTTGATAAAAATGTTGACACCCTGTATCTTTGTAACGAAGCATTTTTCAAATATAGTTTATAATACAAACTGATATTATTTTGTGGTTCTCTGTCTGCCTCTAAAGTTTCCGCTTTCGAAAGTGGACCACCCTGCATATGTACTAAACGATCGTACTTCGTAAAAGTAGTAATTAATAATTTTCTTTTATTTTAGGATATGGCAAGCATGAATACCTGTACCTACAACGGTATTTCGTGGAAACCCACTCCCACTCCCACGAAGGTGGATGATGATAATTTCTTCCACGCCGTGTTTGGAAAAAGAACCACTGTAGACGGAGAACTCTTTGACAAGCACGTGCAGTTTAGAAGAAAGAACTTGAATACTTACCTGACTTACTTTCAAAATGAATACATGCCGTCTTGTCTAGTGAAGATCCTGAATAAGTGTTTCTCTGAAAATGATAAATACAATGGTTTGTCTTTTGAAAACCAACTGGCGAAATATATATCTGCTACCGTCGATCAATCCATCACTATAAACGATATTCCAATTTTAGCGACACTTGAAAATATAAAAATAGTCATCTTCAGTACAAAAGCAAAATCACCAACCATTATAACGCCTAAGAAAGACCTTCTTCTGGGTTATCCGAATGGGTCTATGAAGCCAAAAGAAAAAGTTGTTTTATTCCTAAATAGAGGCATTTTTTCAAGGATGGAAGAACACGTGAATAAAAATCTCTCGCAACCGGCCAAGAATAATACCAAACTTAAAAAAAATGGTTACAGGAAGGGTGGAACCTCTGGCATCAAAGGAATACATTATCAAATAAAGTTGCTGGTGATATTTCTACTAAATGCTTTTCTGAATCTGAAAAAATGGGAACTCTCTACTGAAATTGTAGAAGCTGATAAGTTCGATGATGTTGTTATAGAATCTCCAAAAGGCGCTATCCTACTTCAATCAAAATTCAGGGAGAACAAGAAGAAGAAAATTACTTTGGGAGAGTTGCTTTCTGATGATTCAAAAAAAGACGATTTCAGCCTTCCGAAATATTTTCTGTCTTATCAGAAAGTTAAAAATAACTTTAAAGTGAGGGATATTATTATTTGCACGAACGCAAATGTTCATGGCAATATAAAACAATATTTAACACCGGAAAACGTACAGTCTACAAACATGTTGCACTATGCGAGCAGTCAGATCCAATTCTATAAATTTAATAAATTATTTCTGCCTATTTTGAAAGATAAATTAAAGGACTACTACGATAAAAATTGTAGCAATAAAGGAAATAAAGATTCAGTAATTACTGATAAAAATTTAGAAGAGTTCCTCCAACACCTACAGTTTTACTGTAACTATCCTTCACAAAAAGACACATTAGAAGTTATTCAAGAATTATTGTTCTCTAACCAACTGCAAAGCAAAGTATCTCCAAATGAAATAATTTTCAAAGTAATAAATTGGTATGAAGAAAAAAATGCTGACCCTTTAGATTACATTCGCGCCAAAGCCAAATTTTGTGAAATATCGAGAGACAGATATTATCAATCCTTGCTTAGGTATGATGTGCTCTTTCAGAATGATGACTGGTATAATCGGAATTCTAAACAAATATTTCACGTCGTTGCTGAGACAGACCATCTATTACAGGAATTAAAAATTTACAACGACTTGCAGAATAACAAAAACAAGACCCTTTATGTTAATCGTTCTGACTCTATCGATATACAAAAAGAGGTTGTTAGGGCATTTGACAAGATCCAATATTACGTATTTTTAGTCATAATTTGGTCCAGTGCTACAGAAGATTCAGTAGTCAGTGGAATATGTCATCAACTAAAAGACATACTAAAGAAGAAGTATAAGAAAGTTGTGCTAGTGGCAGAGGAAAATATACTGTCTAGGCAAAGCCAACTGGTAATTGGAGATTGCGAGAGAATTACAGAATATGAAATATTCCGAACACTTTTAAACGACACAAAGAAGAAGTTGTTACGCCAAAAGAGTATTATTTTTCAAGGAAGGAAAGTTAATTTGAATAAACTCTTTTCTCCGAAAAAAGTCGAAGACTGCCCAGGAGCTGTAATTTTAGAAACTTTACAGAAGTTGGCTAATCAGGAAGAAATTAAAGTGGGAACGTCCGTTTTGGATTTAGATAACCGTACTGAAAAATGCTATGTGACACGTAGGTTTAAGAGAGAAATTAAAAAAAATCAGGATGGATTCAACGACATCAAGGAAACCGAGCTCTTACCTCAAAGCAGAATTTATGACCAAAACGAAAAGGTTATTCTTATCACAAGTGGTTCTGGTGAGGGTAAAACCACGGTCCTTACTAAAATAGCAGCAGATTTGAAGAAAAAATACAGCGACCTCTGGGTTATAAAAATAGAATTGAGAGATTATGCAAGTATCTTTAAGAAATGTACAACTGAAGGTAAACCGATAGATATAAAGAAGCTATTAAACTTTAAGGATAACAGTTTAGAAGAGAGTGTATTTTCAGTGAGAGAAAAAGTAATTATGTTATTAGATGGAATCGATGAAGTTAGCCATTATACGGCTCTCATTACCGACTTACTCATTCAGTGCAAAAATTCGCCTAACATTGCGAAAATTTTTGCCGCTTCAAAACCACACGTGACTCTAGAACTGGAAAAAGAATTGGGAATAAAACCTTTCGAACTACAGCCTTTTACTCAAAGAAATCAGGTATACTTTCTAGAACAATATTTAGCATATAACTCTAAGCTAGATATGAACGTACGGAAGTGCAGCACTACATTTATAGAGATGGTATCAAAGACAAACAGTAACGATAACAGTGGGAACCAGTTTGCAGCTGTACCGTTGCAAGCTATGATAGCAGCGGAACAGTTTCAGAAATGGATTGAGCTTAATGGGGATAAATGTACGAGTTATTCAAATGGAGATACAGACACATTAGATTTTCCAGAAGTTAGTTTCACTGCAAAATTGTTCGAGGCACTGATTGAGACAAAGCGGAGCAATTATATAAATAAACTAGATCCTAGTGGAAATCCACACATTAGTCGATCTCTCACTGAACAATTCAACAAATGTCTTACTTACGATGAACACATTGCTTTACAAGTGACATTAGATGAAAGGAAACGTATGTTGCTCTCCCACTGCCTACAAAACGACGAGGATATGCAAATACTCTCGTCGACGATAGGAATTTTGCCAAAGTCTGGCTTTAACTGCGGAAGATTTGTGGAATACTTGGCCGCCAGACACCTTACGACGAAGTTGAAAGTGAATCAAGACCACAATCTTCAGAAATTCTTTCAAGAAGATGTATTAATGAAACCTGAATTTAAAATTATCCGTGGTTTTCTCAATTATTTGCTACAACGTGAAGATTACCTTGTTTTCCAGGAAGGTATATTTCTTACACAGAAACAAACATCAATGTTAAAAAAAGAAGGTTGTCAAAAACTTCTTGACCTAATCTCCACAGGACGAAGAACATAACTTGTAAATTAACATTACCTTCTTTACCTTCAATTAGGCTCCATAGTTTTCACAGTAATTCCTTACCGTAACTTCTAGTCTCTAGTCTTTAAAAAATACAACATGCTCTTTCAATTGATTATCCTCTGTGATATGGCGTTACATAAAGAAGTCAGTACTCAAAGAAGATACAGTCGTGGGGTTGCACTTTGACTGCTTTGCGAGCTTGCACACTGTCGTAAAAACATTTTTGTGAATCAAATCAAGACAGTTTTGGTCGATAACCGTAGGTAACTGTTGTTAGCGCAGTTTGTTTGTTCATTCCCAATCAATGTTATATCATGTGTTTTGGATAATTTTGATGAATAAACTGTTAACCACCCTTATTGACTCTCCTCGATTATTATGTATTTGCTGAATGGTCTGTGAAAATGGTTGCTATGGATACAGTAGATCTACAGCATCGAGAATCTACAACGTTCACCCAACTGACCATAAAACAGTGACTGAAATGGAAAAAGTTAGATTATATAGAGAATACATATTTTTTCCGCATTTCGAATGTTTGTGTGTATTTGAACATTTCTCTACTACACCCCACACCAAATCAAATCTTTTGAGGAGGTATGAATGTTCTTAGGTTATTTTTGTTGGATTGTTAGAATATATTCCTATTGTAAACACCCCTTATGTATTCTTCAGGATTCGTTTGGATTGTCATTTTTCTTCTGAGTCCACGCTATTTAAATTTTTAATTTGTAACGTTAAATGCAAGCTGGTAAACGAGCCTGCGCAGTTGTAGGTATTTTTGAAGAAATTAAACATAATAGCGGTATTATTCTTACTAATGAAAATGATATTTCCGATACATTTATTGATTTTTTTACCTACATTGGTAATAACATGGCTAAAAATATTGATAAGACGCACAGAAATATAGGACATGAAAAATTATTAAAAAATTCAATCTTTATTTCGGAGGCCGATGAGAATGAAGTAAAGGAAGTAATATTAAGTTTAAAATCACATAGGGAACCAGGTATTGATTGTATATAATCGAACACTTTAAAAGAATTAGTAAGTTACATTGGGAAACCAATTTGTGTAATAATAAATACAGAAATCTTTCACTGTACCTACATTAAGAATTGCTATAATTAAGCCTTTGTTCAAAGATGGCGATAGAGCAGAGCATGCAAATTATCGACCAAGTTCATTCTTATCATGTGTGTAAATCATATACGGTCAGTGACCTTCAGGAAAGAGAAGATCAGGAAGAAGTTCAGGACAGCACTCCTTCAACTCCTACATCACCAACAAGAGTAGAGAATTGTGAAGTTTACACATTAACTCAACAAGAAAATCAAAGCTTAGAAAGCAGAGGAGCAACTCGAAAAATGTTTACCAAAATACCTGACAAACCAATCACTCGGGCCCAAGAGAAAAAAATTCATAATAAATAATTTTTGTGTGTTGTAATTGATAATGTATTTTGTATTTTAATTTGTATGTGTTCTTTTCTAAATTTATTAATTATTTGTAAAATTTCATTTGTGAATTTAATTTGAGGAAGGGGAGTAAGAGAAATGGATCAATATTTGAGAGATTACAATGTCGAAACTGTTGAAACATATGTTGTCAATAATGAAATTGA
>JALDAQ010000039.1:0-67000 GCA_025584915.1 Monochamus saltuarius
ATCCGAAATTACCTCAAAGAATTCATGGTACCATCTAGTATAAACCCACCCAATTTCAAATTTTTATCAGCAGTCATAAAAAAGTTACAGCGTGTTCCCACTTTTCCTTGTCACCCGATATACAGGCTGTCGGAAAATATGCGCACAAACTTCGGGAGCCTAATCTACTGATAAAAATAGTCGTATAAGCTTATGTAACACTTTTTAGAATTCTCAATAATAACGAAGGTATGGCCTGTCAAAAAAAAAATAATTTTTATTTGTGACATAACTTTTCTTGTAGTAAACCGATTTTCTTCAAATTCGGTACAGTTGTTATACGCATTAAGGTGAACCGTAAACATAAAAAATAATTCAAAATAAAAAACCACAACACCTCTAACCCTCCAATCCATGTAAGAAATCTGGTCAATCTTTTTTATTTAGAATTATTTTCTAACTTTGATATGCCAAAATAAAATCCCATTAATATCCTATAAAAGAGGTACTCTTGTTTCAATTCACTAAAAGTAACCGTTTTCGAGAAAAATGCCATTGAAGTTTTCATGAGATCACACGTAGTCCTCAGCAATAATAAATACAAAGTGTGCTTTAGAGACAAAAACCATGAGTCTGGTGTTTAAACGGGCTAATAAACAATATTGCAGAATTAAGAGAAAGAACAATTGAAAATTTTAATATTATTAAACAGAAGCCCGGAATATGCTTTCGAACCCGCCAGTCACTTTTACGAAGAATTAATTTATGCATAGAAGTAGCAGGGAACCACTTTGAAAGCCTTTTGTAAATATTTTTTTGTTTGTTAAGTATTAAATAAATCCTGTTTTCGATTCCAAAGTACGCTTCCACATAGCATTTTCATATACATACAATATACTAAGTATATTCCAAAACGGATTTATTATATTGTATATATATCCAAATATTATTTAAAATAAATTCAAAATACGCTCATTTGTCAGGGGTTTTCATGTTGTATAAATGTTCCTACAATGTTCATATATACATTGCCTGCACATTTTACATACATACTGTATTGAATATTAATTATAAGATATTGTTATTATATGCACAAAATATATTCTATAAATATTCAAACTTTATTGAAAATATATTCATTAACGTTCCTACAATGTTCACATAGATATTTTACACATATACCCTACTGAACATTTATTTCATAACAGTTATTGCATTGTAACATTCCTTTTATTATAAAATTAAGAATGTCACAATTTCAATATGAAACGTCTAGTAACAAGGTATTTTTGCACATCCTGTATAATGTTGGTAGATTAAGTAAGAGTAAACCATATCCAGTGTACCATGTAGTTTTAGATTTCTTCAAGTAAGCCTAAAATGTAAACACTTTGTACGATAAATATTTTATTAATTATGTACTTACCATTGCTGTGAACCAGTTACGTCGATGTATATTGTAATGTTATGTTTTCTACTCTGTATAACATCCTGGAGTAATTTGTTAACAGTTTATTATTTAATTAGTATCACTTGTTGTATTAAGCTTTGTTGTGGCAAAAAGCAAGGTTAAGGTAACTGTCATTAAAATTAATAATTCGATTCGGACCAACAGACTATTCGGACAAAATTATGTGCTGAAATCTCGAATGAACATTAGCCCGAAGTTTCATAGAAACCGAACCAATCAGATTTCAGAGTTTTTAGATCTTTGTAGGGTATAAAACCTACAGGAACCTAAATTCTAGCCCTTTTCGTTCTGATTTTGGTCGACTGAAGTATTTCCATATTACAGATTTAGTTATAGTGCGAAGCCACATTTTGAAAATAAATCTGAATTTATTGAAGTCATCAATATACATGGAGGTAATATATTTGATTAATTAAGATTATTATCGATAGTAGATTTCATTTTAAACTATATTGTATGTTATTTTTTTGAAACTAAGAATATAAAAATACCTAACCTGATCTTGATCTTTGCTAAAGCACATGCTAATTATTTTTTATTTTCTTTTGTCATTTTCTCAACTTTAGAGGCCAATTAAATAAATTAAATGAATAATTGATTGAATAAATTAACGATTAAATAAATTAACAATTATATGAACATTTAAATGAATAATTATATGAACATTTAAATGAACAATTAGAAGAATCAAAATTGAAATAAGAAGGCCATTCTAAAGCTTTGAAATCTAGATTGTAAGCGGCACTATCCAGGTACGACAGGAAAGCTGCTGTTCTCGAAGCACTGCTTTGAAAATCCAGATTGTAGCGGCCCTAGTCCAGGTACGACAGGAAAGCTGCCCATCTCGGAGTCATCTCCAACGTTAACAACGGATGAACTTGTCAACTGCTTCAATTCCACTTCTGTATGTCAACTTCAATTCCACATCTGTGTATCAACTGGTGGGCAAGTTAATAAACTGTGTTTATTTTTATGTATGTATTTTATTTCACTTTTGACTTCAGCAAAATTTATCATCCTCCTACAGGGGTAAAAAGGCAAACCGAACAGAATATTCTGTAGGTGGCGCCCAATTATAACATCATTTTAAACAGTTTGCTAGTCAAGAACCCACGACTTTAAAAAAGTGCCCCGACTAAAAGAGCAGCCGTCCGCAACATTGTACATTTATCGTTGTAACAAACGATAGGTAACAATGAATATGACGCAACCAACGTGGGCCTAGTTTTGTTTAAATTAAGTTCTTAAATTTTCAAGTCGTGACAATTTTGCTGAGTCAAACTGGAGAGAAATAATTTATTTATGCCTGTGAATTTTAGTTAAGACATGGTATTTTGTTAAGTTGCTAGACAGTTCATATCCCAAAATTAGATTTTCACATTTTAGTTAAGAGCTAAATTTTAATAGTTTCATGATATTTACAGTCTTTAATGTTATATTAAACATTGTTTTTATAGACCTATATTGCCCGACACTTTTAGTTACAATTTCTCGTCATAAATAATTTTTTATAGTAATATTTTTATTGAAAACATGGCAGACCAAGTTGATCCTTTACATCTTAATGAATCCGAGATAGACTATGAATTACGCATAAGGAAATGTAGAGCTTCACGTAAAAATTTGATTTCTAAACGTACCATTTTAAAAAGTCTTCTAGATAAAGACAAAGGTGACATCTGTGATTTAGCTGATCCTGATTTTGAAGTAGATTCAGAGAGAATTTCAATAAATAAAACAATTGAAGATTTAGTATCATTAGTAACAGATTTTACCAAGTCAAAAGATGAATCATTTTCAAAAATAATAAATTCACGATTAATTAGCCTAACAAACAGGGTAAAACGTTTTAAAGTACCAGACGAACCTTTAGAATTACATAAAGATTTATTAGATTTTAAAGATGATGCTTTAAGTTCTTGTCTAGAAATACGTGCACATTTAGAAGTCAAATGTTCCGCAGCTAAATCTAAACCTATATTTCAATCGTCTGCAAATGACAAGCTTGTACCAATTTATAAATGGGGACTATCTTTCGATGGTTCGTCCAGTTTAAAAGCATTTTTAGAGAGAGTTAACGAATTATCTCGGGCTCGAAATGTTTCAGAACAAATTTTATTTGATTCTTGTATAGATTTATTTTCTGGACAAGCTTTGATTTTCTATCGATCTATTAGACATAAGGTAAATACTTGGGCTGAAGTTGTAAATGAGTTAGAGAAAGCATTTTTATCGCCAAATTATGACGAGGAGTTGCTAGAAGAAATTAAGACGCGTACACAGGGTCGTAATGAACCTATCGCCATTTATATTGCAGCAATGCAAAATCTTTATGAACGTTTGTCTAGTAAAGTATCAGACAATGAACAGTTAAAGCGCATTAAGCGAAATATTTTACCTAAGTACAGTGAGCGTTTGGCTTTAATGGAAATAACCTCCACTACTGAATTACTTTCTTTATGTAGAAAAATTGATGAATCTTTTCAGAATAGGGCAAAATTTTCAGCTCCTAAAGCTACTAGTTTGCTAGAAAGTGATTTAGCATATATTGACAACAAACCCAACGTAAATAGTCATGTAAATTTTAAACCATCTAAATTTAAGCCTACTCAGGAGGCTAAAAGCGAACTTACAACTGCTGCCACTACCAGTCAGGGCGAGTCTAGTAAATTAAATTCACTGTCATGCTGGAACTGTCACAAATCTGGACACACATTTCATACTTGTAGACAAGCTAAACAACATAAGTTTTGTTTTAAATGCGGTAAATCTGACTACACAGTTAGGACCTGTGGCTGTAATAAGAATAGAGTTACAAAAACTAGGTCGGGTAGCTGATGTAACAAGCCGGCATCAGTTTAAACTCATGAAAGGCTGTAAAATTTTAGATTCTCGTAATTCCTTCAATAATTCAAGATTTAGTAATAATATTCCTTCTTTGTATCCCATAAAACCAAAACCGATTTAAATGACTGGATTAAATGGAAAGTCTTGGTAAGAAATTTTTATAAGAGTAACGTTATATCTCCTGTTTTAGTTGAAAAACCTCTTGATAATAGACCATATATTTCTGTCACACTGTATGACGAAAATTTAATTGCATTATTAGATAGCGGAGCAAATGTAAATTGTATTGGTTCTCTTTCTTTATATCTGTTGGATAAATATAAAATTAAAATAACTAAACCTTTTAGGCAGATCATTAAAACCGCTGATGGTAAAAGTCAAACCGTCTCAGGTATTTTTGAAGTTCCCTTATATTTAGGAAATATTTGTAAACTCGTAAAATTTTCAGTAGTACCCTCACTATGTGTTGGTATGGTTTTAGGTAGCTGTTTTTGTAAGCAATTTTCATTAAATATCAATTTTCAAAATAATACATGGAACATTATTAATTATATAGATAAAGTAGAAATCAATACTGTGGTAGAAGTACCTGAGCAAAACACGGAAAGTACAGGTATAAATAAAATTTTATCTTCTAATCAAATAACAAGTTTAAATAAAGTTATAAGTTTATATAGAGGCATTTCATATGACGATAGATTAGGTAGAACGAGTAAGATAACAGCTCATATTGAAACCGGAGATGCAAAACCGTTTAAAAAACGACAATATCCTTTGTCACCATATTTGCTTGAACATCTTAATAAACAATTAGATAAAATGTTAGCTTTAAATGTGGTAAGGCCTTCTTACAGTGCATGGAACTCACCAGTACTTCTAGTTAAGAAAAGCAGCGGTGAGTACCGATTTTGTTTTGATGGGCGATCATTAAATGAGATCACAAAACGTGATGCTTATCCTTTGCCACGTATTGATGATATTTTAAAAATGCTTGCAAACGCTAAATTTATGTCAACATTAGATTTGAGTAGTGCTTTCTGGCAAATTCCGCTTAGTGAGGAAAGTAAAGAAAAAACTGCTTTTTCGGTACCCGGTAGAGGTCTTTTTGAGTTCAACTGCCTTCCTTTTGGTTTAAGAAACGCTGCGCAGATAACACAACGTTTGATGGATAATATTTTAGGTCCAAAATTTAGTGATAAAGTTTTTTGTTATTTGGACGATATAGTAATTACGTCTTCATCTTTCGAAGAACATTTAAACTTATTAAAGGACGTTTACGATAGGTTACTGGATGCAAATTTAACTATTAATTTTAATAAATGTCAATTCTGTAGAGACTCTTTAAATTATCTTGGTTTTACTGTCGATTCTCACGGCTTAAGAACGTCGCCTCAGAAAGTCAAAGCGATGGTCGAATTTCCGAGACCACATACGTCAACACAACTGAAACGATTCTTAGGAATGATAAGTTGGTATAGGAGATTTATTTCAAGCTGTAGTTCCTTAACTGCACCCTTAAATGAATTACTTAAAGGTCGTAAGAAACACCAACCAATTAAATGGAACGATAACGCGAACCGAGCATTTAATGATTTAAAACAAAGGTTAATTTCAGCACCTATTTTATCTGCACCAGATTTTTCTTTAGAGTTCACTATACAGTGTGATGCATCTACGCTGGGTCTTGGCGGAGTTCTCACTCAGATCCAGAACGGTGAAGAAAAGGTAATTTCATATGCCAGTCGCAGTCTATCACGTGCGGAAAAGAATTATTCAGCGGTAGAATTAGAATTACTAAGCGTAGTACATTTTTGTGAGGTATTCCGTGGTTACATAGAAGGTAGTCATTTTAAAGTTATAACAGATAATGCTAGTTTAAAATATTTAAGAAGCATGGATAGACCATCGGGTAGACTTTGCCGTTGGGCAGCTAGACTTTCAATGTTCGACTTCGAGGTTATCCATCGAAAAGGTAAACTTCATGTCACACCAGACGCTTTGTCGCGAGCTCCGTTACCTTTAGAAACAAATTTTCTCGGGATAGATTTAGAAAACCTTGAGCCATGGTACCTGAAATTAAGAGATAAAGTTAGTAAGCATCCAGAAAAATATCCTAATTGGATGATTAAAGATAATTATTTATACAAACATTTGTCAGACAGAATACCACTTAAAACTAATATTTCCGAATGGAAATTACTTGTTCCGTTATCTCAAAGACGTACTATTCTTGAAAATAATCATAGCACTTCGACAGCCGCTCACCTTGGTTATTATAAAACTTTACATAGGTTAAAGGAAAACTTTTATTGGCCAAGAATGTGCAAAGATGTTTTAAATTTTGTCAAACGTTGTCATACGTGTAATAAGCAAAAAGCAAATAATGCAAGGAGATTTGGCCTAATGGGCGTACAAAGAAAGGTTACTTTTCCTTTCCAGTTAATTTCTTTAGATGTTATGGGACCATTTCCCATTAGTTCGAAACGTAACCGTTTCTTAATTGCGGCACAAGATTATTTTACTAAATATACAATGCTTAAGCCAGTCAGAAACGCAACTGCGCAAAACATAGTATCTTTCCTGGAACAAATATTTTTAACGTACGGTGTTCCTCATACTATTTTGTTAGACAACGCCAACAGCCCATAAGGGGAAAGTTTTTCAAGAATTTCTTAAAAGCTATAAAATTCCTAATGTATTCTATAATCTAAAGTATTTTCCACAAAGTAACTCTGTTGAAAGATTGAATCGAGTAGTAGGTACAGCAATAAGATCTTTTATAAAAGAAAGCCATAAGACTTGGGATCAAAATATCCAACAGATCCAATATGCTATTAACACGTCTCAGCACGAGGTCACTGGTTTCTCACCAGCATTTTTAAATTTTGGTAGGACATTGCCTATAAATGGAGAATATTATGGTAAAAATAATTTAGATTTAAATATAAATGACAGTTCGAGATCAAATTATGCAGACGAGTTACGGAAATTACCAGAGATATATAGCAAAGTTCAACAAAGACTTGATAAAGCTTGTACATTTATCGTTGTAACAAACGATAGGTAACAGCGCATATATACACAATATATTGTATAAATGTTTCCACAATGTTCACGCATTATATTGTTTGCACATTTTAAACATATATTTTTTGCACATTCATTACAAAATATTGTTAAGATATGCATAAAATATGTTCTATTGATATTCAAGCTTTATTTAAAATATATTCATTTAAATCCTACAAAGTTTACATGAATATTTTACACATATAGATTGCTGAACATTTATTTCATAATATTTTTACAATATGCACATACACAGGGTATCTGGAAAAATGCGGAAAATCTCTTGATTGCAGATAGAACAAGAAAAAAATGATGGCAAGTTCCTATAAAATTTTTTCCTACAGGCCCTCCCTACGGAGATATGTGAAGGATCCCTGAAAAACACCGCTAAAAATCTATTTTTCTTGAATAACTTTTCAACTTCAACCTTACAGTAAAAAAAATATACTCGTTTATTGTCTATAAAAGGCACTCTTGTTGGCCATGATTTGAAAACCGATTTCCAGTCCAGCGGTGTCCTTCAGGTACACATATCTCCGTAGGGAAGACCTGTAGGAAAAATTTTTATAGCAACTTGTCATCTTATTTTTTCATGTTCTATCTGCATTTGAGAAAATTTCCACAATGTCCTGGACACCCTGTATACACCACGTTGTATGAATTTTTAAGTTATTTAAAACTCAAAACACGTTCATTTGCCTGGAATCTTCAATTATTCCAAAAATGCTGTGTAAATGTAAATTGCCAGCAGTGTATACAAGGTGTCCCAAAATTAGCCTGCCAAAAATTAACTTGATTCTACGACCAAAGAATAATAATAATAATTTATTTTTTTTCTTTAACTTTTTTTTCGTATTTTTATTGTAGAGTACAGTTAATTTTTGGCAGTCTAATTTTGGGATACTCTGTATACAGATTCAAAATGCAATTAAGATACTGTGTTGGAGGTTGGAACTAGGATTCTAGTTTCGATATAAAACATTAAATTGTTTTCTATAAAAAGTCTTTATTATGGTACAAAAAAATAAACATATTTTTTCTACACGTAAAATACATACAATACTTTCATAACTTGGCATTGGCCTCTCTTTCTGTATCTGTATTCGGTATTGTGTATTGACTGCTTTTCTGCCTCCTTCTACTCTGTCAGGGCATCTGACAAGCCAGAGTTTGATGTTTGTAATTATTTCACAGTCGGTGCTGAATTTTGTTGGAGGATTTAGCCTCACAGTATCTGAAAATATTTAGATGTTTTTACACATAATGCATTAATATTTTAATTGGATTCAGTTGTAGAAATAAATTTGTATCCCCTAATCATTGCTTTCCTCAGATTGAAAGAACCCCGCAGAATCCTTATGAAAATTAGCTCTCTGTCAAACTTGTAACTTTGAAAATCAATAAGTATTGATGAATAGATCAAAAGTCGCCATTACAAACATAGAGCAACTGCAGATAGAAGAGGTCGTTATAAAACAATTGAGCAAAATATACCTTAGTAAAATGTCACTCCTTACCAAGGTTCAGGGCGTTCTATGTGCATTTTTTTATTGCAAAAAATACATAAAACACTGTATCTTGATTAAAAGCGATTTGTTTTGCTAAATTGTTTTACTTTGACGTTTTTTATCTACACTTACTCTATGGCCCATTAACTATAAGTAGTACCCTATACAGTTGAAATCACATTGAATAATTTAAATTTGAATACCCGAAAACGGTAATTCCTAGCGACATTAAGAGGGTATACCTTTTTGATGTAGAATTGATGTGAAAAGAGACGTTATCAGAAAATAAGATACAACAGTATGTAGTAAAAAATTTGTGAACCATAAAAATTCAAAGCAGCGACGTAAGGGGCGCCCTCTAGAGTGTATGTCAAAATTATGAGAAAATTTGATTTCTTGTGTCAAAAAACCTCGGTATACCAAATTGTATTTAAATGGATCAATTACTTCAAAGGTTAATTAAAAAAAAAATTAAAATTAAATTTTGATTTTTGACAACCTGTAGCTCGGTTATTATCAACTTTTTATTTAACTGTTTTCCCATAGATCGTATTTATCATCGTAAATATATAGTCAAATGTTGCCAGTGAAAGTTGCGGACACCCTGTATATTATAAAATTGTATAGGTACCTATTCATTATTAATATACTGCTTCCCAATGATAATATAACCCTGCCATAATTAATACATTGCTAAATATATCAAGGCTTTTTCTTATATTTAAAAATACACAAATAAAAACACATATAAAACTAATTAAAAATTATTAAACTAATCATTAAAGAAACGTATCAAAAATATTACCTATTATAATTTGTGCCACTTTGAGAGATTTAAATCTGTTTTCTTCTTGGCGCCATCCCAACTGTAGTAACAGCCCAACTGTAGACTGAAAATTTTGTACATGATGTTTTTACCCATAGACCTTATAAATCATGGACCGGCCCTAGAAAGAGAGGTCCGCTGTCCTGATGTGTACAAGAGAGATGAAGCTAGTCCGGGCAAAAACAGATTTTCTATGACAGAAAAATATATAAACATAACCTGACAAAACCTTTCCTGTTAATATTGTTAATGATTTGTGTGCCTTTTGTGATTAGTTGTGTTTAGTGTGTTTATTATCAAAAGTTTTTAAAGACTAGATTTGTTTTTCTTCTTGGCGCCATCCCAACTGTAGTAACAGCCCAACTGTAGACTGAAAATTTTGTACATGATGTTTTTACCCATAGACCTTATAAATCATGGACCGGCCCTAGAAAGAGAGGTCCGCTGTCCTGATGTGTACAAGAGAGATGAAGCTAGTCCGGGCAAAAACAGATTTTCTATGACAGAAAAATATATAAACATAACCTGACAAAACCTTTCCTGTTAATATTGTTAATGATTTGTGTGCC
Organism: Monochamus saltuarius; assembly: GCA_025584915.1. Classification (NCBI taxonomy): domain Eukaryota; kingdom Metazoa; phylum Arthropoda; class Insecta; order Coleoptera; family Cerambycidae; genus Monochamus; species Monochamus saltuarius. Next base: position 10,270 of record JALDAQ010000039.1, read on the forward strand.
TTTTGTGATTAGTTGTGTTTAGTGTGTTTATTATCAAAAGTTTTTAAAGACTCATAAACTATGGTGGAGTCGGTTTGTCGCCGTAAATGTCATACGTCTGTCATTTATGGTTTTTCTTTTTTTCGGCCAATGATCTGTGGGTTTTTGCCCGGACTAGCTCTATCTCTGTCGCACACATCTGAGCATCAACGATTTGTATAGGCAGAAAACGGTTTTGAGCGGGTCCATGATTTATAAGGTCCCTCTATGGTTTTACCACATCTTTGGCAGTATTACCTCCAACTAAGCTTAAGTACTTACTCTGAAATAAATAAAATGTTAAAAAATAAAGTTACTAATTTAGTTTTTTATGTTTACTTTAAAGTGCATGCAAGAATTATTATTACCAAATTATCTCTTACAAAGGCTGCAACATTGGCAGAATCCAACAAGAATTTCTCCAGAGCATTCAAATTGTTTTGTTCTGATAATGGTAGTATAGAGATTATATTTTTTTAATTTCTCATCAATATCTTTCAGAAGTGGTACTTCCTGTCTTATTTTTATCGCCAAATTTAATGTTTCCGACATATCATCTAATTTGGCATTAATAATAGCAAATTGTCTAGTAATTTCTTTTTTGAATTCTGAAATAAATAATAATACTAAAATGTCATACCAATCCACCATTTTTATTTTGTTTACTTTCTAATTTTTGTTCAGTAACAATTTCCTGGTTAGTTTCAGTTATGATTGATATAGCACTATCCTCTTCTGAAATTTCTTGTTGTTTGCCTTAAAAAAATGACATCATTAAATTATTCTCATTCTCTTTTAAAGTAGAAAAGTACTATTGTACTACAGTGTAAACAGTAGTCTCTCAAGACAGCAGTTATACAATACACCAGATGAACATTTTCAAACCCCAGTTTAGATTATCATTACGTCCCGTCCCTTACCAGGTCTTTGTTTAAGTGCTGAAGGAACTTTTGGATATTCTCCTGATGTGTCCGAGTCCGTGTCATTTTCAGATGATGTATTGGAAAAGGAGAAACGCTGTGGTTTCTTCTTTTTTCTCACATCTAAATCTGAACTAGACAATACGTCACTTGTTTTTGCCTTTGAAACTTTTTTTTCAGCGATTCCAAAGTTACCTGCAATAAAAAATTTACAAATAATTTTGAAATTAACAAATACATATATTTTTTTAATTAGGTATGACCTGTAATTGCAAAACATAAATAAATAATTTCGGTATTTTGACTATCTTTAAAAATGGGTCCTACTTACTACATTCCCCCAAAATTTTTAAGGAATAAGCAATCCAATTTGGTAATGGATCTTCACACTTTTTAATAATATCCAACATTTTCTGCTTAGAAATTTTTGTCAGGCCAGAAGCATTCATTATTTCTTTTTAGGTACCATTTTGAAGGGACCACCTCCACCGTATCCTATGATAAACAAATCTCACACATCACTGAAAATCTACATTTTGTACAAATATTTCAGCCAACAAAAAAAGCAACTAACAATTCTAAAATATCTGAGCTGATTTATATGGTGTTCTATATTTATTTCATTTTAAACTAATTTGAACCGTGCTAGGAATCTTTCAGCTATGTCTATGTTTGTTGGTATTAGGTTTCCTGCAAAATTTGTCAATTAAGACTTTTCAAAAGTAAAAAACAACATTTTCCTTAAATGGATGGTAACATTAATCAGTGATATTATTTTAGGATTATCATTTCACAAACCATTTTTTGCTTTAACTATAATTATAAAAATAAACTATATTATCTAGTTAATTTAAATTATTCAATATTTGGCTAAAGTATATTAGTGGTTTTTCGGTTCTATACAAAATTGTTATTAAATTACACTTATAACTCGGGGCAAGAATTCAGACGTGTTATGTCACGGCTGCTGTTACGCAATTGTTTTTATTGTCAACAAAATTTTCTATATTTGGTCGCGTCAAAAACAATTATTTTTTGCAATTTAGTGCAGTATATAATGCAAACATTTAGTGTAGTATATAGTTTTATTATTCTCAGTTGCAGTTTCTTAAATTTTTTGTTGAAAATATAATGAATTATTCATTTGTTTTTGTATGACGTAAGTCGTCTGAATTCTTGCCGCGACGATATACAATTATTTAAATTGAAAAATAAATAAACAAAAAATAAAATCAAAACTGATAAAGTTTATAAATGTAATAATGTTGGAGCAAGTTGTTAAAGAATGAACAAAATTCCCAGAGCAATAATTATTATCATATATTAATGTGTATGAAGAAATGGAAAGATTACTAACTTATCTTCGATTGGCAAAACTACTAATTTTTGTTGAAATAAATCAAACTGCCACATATTAATATCATTATTAGATTTTTCTATATAGTTAATTCCAAAAACTGAAGAATCACAAGGTTTCAAGAAAAAACTTTTACTTTTATTATATCTAAAACCTAATGGTATCATTTTTTAACAAAATAAATCTATCTGCAGTTTTTGAAATATTTATGCAATATGTTTTGGTTTTTAATTTTTTAAATTGATTTAATGCATTAAATTCAATGACTAAAGGACCAGAATGATGTTTCATCAAAAGTTGTATATCAGAATCAGTATTTGCATTATTCAAAATTTTACTTAAGTTTTTCTCCTCAGAAATTCTGCAAGCAACCTGCTCAAGTGGTTTTGCACTCTTTCTGATTTTTTTCTTTAACTCTTGCATTTTATTTTCAAAAGGGAAAGCTGAAAAATTATCTAAGGCGCCAAATAAACGTGCGCAGTCAGTTAAATGTAATAAGTTATGGAAGTTATGAGAAGCAATATCAGGACCATACAATTCTAATGAGTTTGAAACAAATTTTTTTAATAAGTCATCTGCATAATTCAAGAGATCTGAATTATGCAGATGACTTATTAAAAAAATTAAAATATTGAGAAAACTCAACTGAACTGAACTTATCAATATCATGGATGCTACTGTTAAGGTTATAAAGTTATTATATAATTTTTTGCTTAAAATATTTTTTAATACAATTGGACCTGAATATAATTGGAAAAATCTTAATTCTGTTGCTTTATATCTCTTAATTTCAGTCAAAGGTCTTGTTTTGCGAGCAAATTCGCAAGGTACATAATTATAACAAACCTCAAGTTTCCCATTTATTATACTGATATCAGAATATCTTAATTTATATGGTGGTTTGCAAACACTAAGCCATATTTTTGGCAACATAATAATTTTTTTTAAACTCCTAAACATAAAAGGTGCATGTAGTCTAGTGGTACATTTTTTATTATATCAAAGTTAGGTATATCAGTTAATAAAGTTTCTCCTAAATGATGCTCTGGTTGAAAACGACATCGAAATTCATTATCAGTTCTTTTAACAAAATTTTCTTCGACAAAACACACATGACCCCCTAATAAGTCACCCTCTTGCTTACACTTCGTACAAGAAAAATACCCTGAATGACCTTTTATATTCAAAATATAAGCTTTAGCAGGAGCATCACATATCAACATATACAATCTGAAAATACATGTTATATTATTTATACATATGCCATTATGGGATAACTTCTACACATTCCTCGACAAATGTCTTTAAAAAATCGTTTAATGAGGTTTTCCATTTCCATGAAAGATAGCAATTACAAAAACATTATTCTTAATAGCATCAATAGATTTTACGCACCCTAATATTGGCCAAAATGAGCTATTAGTACCTTTGCTTAAGGGTAAGCCATCAATATTTACTCTATAAATCTGTCGTATAGATCTCCCGGAAGAGTTCTTAAAAAATTTCTCAACCTTTGGCATTTCCGATTTCTGAAGTGATTGGTTACTCCAGTAATTTGTGGGTTATTCGTTTTGCATTCATATTAGTAGTACTAGGACTACTATGTCATACCACTCCAGAGTTATTGGTTCCTTCGGGAGCGTTTAATAACAGTTGTTTTTGTTGTACTGAAGAAAGCACTTTATTGCCTATTGTTTACAATGCTAACTAACGCGACGAATGTCGAATCTATTATCTCTACTCGCTAGTCGCCAGCTGAAGCTTATATATAACGTGCGACTTGCGTAAGCATAATTTTATCTTAGCGAGTTTTCTAGGTAATTTACTGTAACTACATACGTTATAAATGGAATGTAAATAAGAGCAAAATATATATACAGGGTGTTTGGATAACACCTCCTCCTTAGAAGGGATTCCTCGGGAGTTGGAGCCTTGGGGTAGGTCCAGGGTTGTTGGACCTCGAGGCGTCAAGTTCTGGTGAGGAAGACCTTGGATTCTCCGTTGACTTCTTCCTTGTGGTCCTCCTGGGGGTGATTCTTGAGAATATCCTCTTATAGGGATTGCACTGTGGGCACATCTTCACGTGGAATATACATAGGAGTAAAATGAGTATTATAACTCCTAGGGTGAGCCAAATCCATAGGTTATTGGACTCATTAGGGTGAAATTGTTGAATATGAACTTCGGGTAGTTCAGAGATTGATCTTTGGATGTCTTCTAGATACAGAAGAGATTTGTTGGAAATATCAATTGAAGAGTTTGAGTATTTTGGTTGTGGCAATATAATGGTCTGAGATGGTAAATTCGATTCTGGAGTAGAAATTACTTCTTCTTTTACTATTGTAGAACACTGGCTACTCAGTATGATAATTGTTGGGGTTGATATAGAAGTTGTAGTTAGATGTTTAGAACAGGTTTCTTTAACTAAGACGTTTTCATTAACTGGGATGATGACAAGTCTGTCATAACTTATGTCGACGAAGGAGTGATTTAAGTGAATTTTTGTTTTTGGGCAAAGGCCGGGTTGTCCTTTGAGCAAAGATTCATAGCAGGTGTCTTCAATGTGTTGTGGCAATTCGTCTAGGCATAGACTATATTCTTCCAGGGGTTGGCATTCTTCTTTATTCCATAGACTACTGCGTGTATCTTCTGGTATAAGGATTATCGGATGAGGGGGAATAATCGTGAAGTTAACCAAGGGGATTGGGATCAATTTATATTGAATGTAATTTACTGGATGAAAGATAGGGTAAGAAAATGCAACAGAAGTGAATCTTTAAGTATATTAATATCTGTCCTAATGATTGATATTATTGAATAATTGATTTCTAAATTTAATAATTGTTCGGGTTTATACAATTCGCTAAGTTGACTGTTCATCTCAATAATTAATTCCTTTGAAATTAAATATGGAGAACTAATGCCAAAGTGAGATAATTGAATAGCTTCATTTAGGAACTCTAAATTAGTTATACATTTTTGCAGTAAAACTTTGAGTTTAATGTTATTAATTTTATTATCAAACAAGTTGAATCTGTCAGATATCTGTTTTTGTCTTTTTAAAAGTTCTTGTGTAGTTTTTTCGAAAGATTTAGTGATATTTCTCAAAATAGATGTACGGGCGTTAATTACTTCTTGAATTTGATCTTGGTTGTTTATTAATGTCTCGAATTTTGAATTTATTTCCTCTAGGTCGTCTGAATCAAGGGTTCCCCATAGGTATTTATTGACCTTACCTACTAGATTAACCAAACCTCTTTTTGAACGTGAGTGAGATTCGAATTTGTTCAATTGTAATTCCAATTCATTTATATATTGTTTAATTTCGCCTTGTTTACGTTGGACGTGTTTAACTTGTAATTTTGAGTCTTGCAAGATTTGTTTATATGGTGCCAGTGAATATTTAGTAATAAAAGAATGTGGATGGGATAAGACTCTAGTTTTTAGGTTGAGAAGTATTGGTAATAGAGGTGTTTTTACTTCTTCTACTTGGAGGGGTAGATTTCTGGTAGGATAACGATGTACAGAAGTAGAATGAACATCAGAAACATAACCTTTCACTGAAGAATATCGATTTTCGTAACATTGAGGGGTTAACTGAGATGGTTCGTCTTTATTAGGGTTTATTTCTAAAGTTCTAGCATGTCTGAATTTTTTGTCTGGTTCTTGTCTAGTAACTATAGGGTGTGCTATTACAGATGGAAGAGGTTGAGGTGGAGAATTTGGAGGAGACATTTGGTTCTCTTTAGCTTCATGAATAACAACTTCTTTATTTTGGGATTTTGGGTAGACCTTTCTTTTTCGTTTTATTTGTTGTTTATGAATTCGTCCTTTATCAGTGGTTACGTGGTGAGGTGAGTCTTGGGAAATGACGTGTCTTTTGAAAACATAGGGCGTGCTTTCGAATAGCCTGGGTTTTTGACATAGATGTCTGTATCTATTTGGACATCAGCGGGTTCTTCTCGCTTTTCATTTGCTTTTGTTATTGTTTTATCTTTTGTTTTTCAATTTCATCATGAATTTGAGTGTTTATAGTATTTACGTAATTTTTATGTTGTTCGCAATAATCATTAATAATTTGTTCGTCTGAAATATCGAAAGGTGATATATTAGGGCCGTATAAAATTTCAAAAGGTGTTTTCTTAGTAGTGGAATGAATGGTATTATTATAACCTAATACACATAAGAGTATTTTATATTCTACATCTTTTTCATTGGGTTTTTCAATAGAGAGTGTACGATAAGATTCTGTGAGAGTGGAGGAAACGCTCCACGGGAGAATTTGAAGTTGAATGCATGGGTGTTACTAAGTGTAAATAATGAACCTTACAGAATTCTTTGAAAAGCTTGAATTAAAGGCTTGTTCGTTATCGCAAACGATTTCTTTTGGAAAGTTGAAACAACTAGCAAATTTAGGGAATGCGTTAATTATGTCTAATGTGTTTTTAGTTTCAATTTTTATTGCTTGTCCTAATTTTGAGAATGGGTCAATTAAAGTTAGAAATTTACAGTTATCAATAAAATAAATGTCTATGTGTAGTTTCTGCAACGGTTTTAAAGGTGTTGGAGTTAGTTGGAATTTGATTTTTACTGGGTTCCTCTCGTATTTTGCCGATTGACATGGGACACACTCGTTGATGAAATTCTTTAAATCATTGTCTAATAATGGCCAATAATATAACCTTTTAATAGAGGCTATTGTTTGGTTAAAGCCACGGTGTATTTGTTTACCTTGATGATGGTAATGTATAATTTTCTTTGTTCTCTGATGTCGGGGACATCTTCCAATTTTATGTGAGAGATGATAAAGTTCTTAGATATTGTGGTAGAAAATGACGATTTTAAAATATTAGTAATTTTTCTTTCTATATTTGAATTTTGAAAGTAGAAACAATTTAATTCGTTTAAATTGAGGAAGGGTTTTATAAAGTTAAAGGTTTCATTATCTGAACTAGTGGTCTTTAAAGTGATTTCATTTACTCGGTATTTATTGAACAAAAATTGAAAGGAAGAGGCATTTACCTTTATATTTGGGCTTTCAGTGATTCGTAATTGATTTTTATAATTATTTATTGGTTTTTCTGTGATAGCAATAGTGAAGACAGGTTCTTCGTGAGAGGAATGGACTGTTTGATTGTCTGGTAAATTTTGGGCTAATTCTTCTAATACTTGAGGATCAGGGGTGGAACTTTGATTTAGTAGATCATCGATGTCTACGTCATCTAAATCGTCAGGGATGTTAACAATCATTGACTGCGTGTCTTCTAATGCATTAAGATCTTCGATTTTTATGCGGGATAGTTTCTTTTGAACTTGCCGTTTATAGGGGTATTGGTAGGATTTTTTATATATCGGTTTTTCGTCTACTGCCTTTATGTTACGTTTAATTTTGCTTGTGAAGGTTAATTTATCGTCTTCTTGATGAATAATGGAAGGAAAATTGGCAGGCGTTTTAAAATGTCTTTCTTGAGAATTTAAATTGGGTTTAGTGTTGTTTTCAGTAGGAATTTTTGAAAATCTTTCTCTTTTGGGAGAAAATGATATGAAGTTGGTTCAGCTGAGAATAGCTCTTTAAATTCAATAGTTTGTGGGGAGTCTTCAAAATTTTGGATGTCGACTATACATTGACCGTTTTTAATTTTTGAAACAGTATCTGGAATTATCACTTTCTTGTCCTGAAATTGATGTTCTTCGATAATAATTTCTGTATCATCGAGATAATTTTGTTCAATGGGAATTTTGACTAATTTACCTTGGTGAGGTTCTAAGTAATGGCTGGTTAAAACAGTTTCGGGTCTATGAAAAAATATGGGAAGTTGGAAACTAGATCCGGTTAGGATATTTTTGAAAAATCTATGTGAGCTTGAGTTTTAATTAAATCTTCCAGTCCAATTACGCCATCGAAATAATCATGAAAATTAAACGATATTACATTCATCGTGCCTTCTAAATTAAATTCTGGAGGATAGGGAATATTGGCTTTTTGCCTTATGGCTTTAGTGCCTAAAGATGTTTTGACGTGTACAGGATCGTTATAGAGATATTCTGAAAAATGATTTTCCAAAATTTCGGGGCGAAGAATTGATTTGGTAGATCCAGAGTCAATTAAAAGTTTTAAAGTAGAATTTTGGTTTCCTCTAATTTGAATATATGGTAAAGGGGATGAAAATGACAAAGAGTTATATTCTAAAATCACCTCTGGATATTGGCTGAGGCTGTTTTGGGAAAATTTTCATCAATGGGGTCTGAGCTATAATTTTCGCAAGAATTTTCAGGATAATAATTTTCGGTGTAGTGATTTACATCATGGCATGTTACATCTGGATTTTCATAATAATATGTCAGGTCAGGTTGTTCAGTATTGTATTCTTGATCTGGATAATAATAATATGGATTACATTGCATAGAATATTCGTCAGTATCGTCAGTTTTTGGATCAGAGTGTTCAATATGGTTTAAATTTAAATTTTGGAAACTTTGTCCTGCTTTATTAATATTTTTAGTATGCCAGTCATTCGTTTTTGGTCTAAAGGGCTGTTGGAATGGTTTATTTTGATGGGATTGTATGGTGGATACACCGGACATTGGGGTAGGTACTGTCTGCTTTGTAGGGGTTGTATTATTATAAAATGGTTGCCTGATTGGCTGTTGTGGTCTATTAAAATTTTGAGAATTGGATTGAAATGGTTGATGCCTTTGTAAGTTGTTGGTTGGTAGAGCATGGCTGGGTTGGTAGTGTTGATTTTGATGAGGATTTATATTTGGTCTTGGTATATTGAACTTGGGTTTTTGTGGAAGTGATTTTAAATTTAGAGTTCGGGAAGATTCGTCAAATTGTTCTTCTGTGGTGATGACTTGTATCGCTTCGGTAATATTTCTTATATTTCTAGATCTAATTAACTGTTTATAATTGAAAGGCAAACAACGCGTGTATGATTCTAACGCCATTTCTGAATAGATGTTTACTTGGGCTTGCTTTTCTTCGATTGGTCGGTTCTGCTCGTTGACTTTCGCGACTAAATTACTTAAAATACTCATAATCTGTTGTCCTAAAAGTTTTGGTGTAAGTTTTGGATCTGATTGAATGTGGATTAATTTGTTTTGCAATGAGGAAATAGTGTGACCATCTCCAAATAATTCAGATAATAATTGTTTCAAAGCGTCCCAACTATTAAGTTCTAAGCGACATGATATGGCTAAGTCTGCTTGTCCTACTAACCTAGCTTTTACCGATGAAAAAGGAATAAAAGAAACGTTTGATTTTCTGAAGGAAAAGCCGAAAAAAGTTCATCAGCAGCACGGATAAATTTTGGTAAAAGTTGAGGATTTTCACCACTAAATTTTGGGATATTTTCAATATACATGCGGACAAGAGTATAATCTATAGGCATTGGGCGACTCATAGTGTTTTCAGGTAGAGTTCTTTCAGTAGGAGGATTATTAATCAAAGTAGGTCTGGTATCTACGTTTTCTCTTTGAGAATTACTAGGGGTACTGATTGGTTCGTCTAGTTCTTGACTAAAACGACTCGGGCGAATTAATGAAATATTTGGCATCTAGAAAAAATTTAAATGGAAATTTTTGTTTTTTGATTCAAGAAATAATTTTGAAATTTTTTTTTTCGAATTTGGATTACGTAATCTCAACGTTGGCTCACTTAACTCTGTCAGGCCTCAATCTGCCTACTCCTAACAGAATAGTGTCAAGTTTGTTACTAGTATGTTGATTACGATGGTAAAATTTTGAATTTTGAAAAAGTAATCTCAACGTTGGCTCACTTAACTCTGTTAGGCCTCAATCTGCCTACTCCTAACAGAATAATGTCAAGTTTGCTACTAGTGTGTTGATTAAATGTCGATTAAAATTAATGATTAAAATTAATGAGGACAATAGATTCACTTTTGTTAGCAGAATTGTTTTATAGGGCTTGATGAAAGGACTTACTTTGAAAATACAGCAGAGCCTGGTTGTAGACGACAGGTTTTCGTCAGTGAAGTCTTCCTGGAAAGTGCTTCTTCGTGAGGAATCAGTTCTAGGGACCGTGAAGAATGCAGCAGCTTTTAGACAGGTTCTCTCTTGATCCTTTCACTAGAATAACGTCTTCTCTCGTACAGTTCTTTCTCGGAAATTGCAGTTCTAGGAACTATGAAGGTACCGCACAGGTTTTCACTTAGTTCTTTAACTAGAATAACTTTTCACAAAATCCTCCGTTGACTGCGCCAGTTATTGGTTCCTTCGGGAGCGTTTAATAACAGTTGTTTTTGTTGTACTGAAGAAAGCACTTTATTGCCTATTGTTTACAATGCTAACTAACGCGACGAATGTCGAATCTATTATCTCTACTCGCTAGTCGCCAGCTGAAGCTTATATATAACGTGCGACTTGCGTAAGCATAATTTTATCTTAGCGAGTTTTCTAGGTAATTTACTGTAACTACATACGTTATAAATGGAATGTAAATAAGAGCAAAATATATATACAGGGTGTTTGGATAACACCAGATTAATGGGGTACTTACTATAGTGCTACTTACTTAACACTTTTACACAGCTCGTATAGGTATCACCTCACCTTTTATATGTGTTGTGGGTATCACTTACCTCATAAAACACCAAAGTAGCTATTTCAGTACACTTATTTATTTAAATTATTAACACACAGTCACATTACACATAAAATGAGAGGTTAGGAATAGAAATGCGGCGAGAGTATATGGCGGGAACGAGAATCGCGTTACCAGTTTATGGATATTGGATATGAAATTACTGCAAATAATTTTACAAAATTTACTGGTTAGTTACTGGTAAAGCTTAGCATTGCTGGAAATTTACTGTTTTTTTCATTGATATATATATACAGATTCGGAAATTGCGGATCTTTACAGAGAAAGTAGAAATTGCCGCTTTATTCCACGGAGGGTACGACGTATAAATGGCGCGGCGCCGTGCATTGGTCTAGCATTCCCCCCCACTACTACGGTAATCCGTTCCGTATCGCCAACGCCAATTCGTAGACGGCAAGCCATAAGCCATGGGCCACAGATTACAGACATGAATCCGGTAACTTGATGCCAGTGTTGCCAGGTCTCATGCTTTTGCATGAGATCTCATGCTCTCATATTTTGATTACAAAATCTCATGCTTTTAATAGACAAAAAGAAATTATTAAAATTACTCTTTGAAATCTACCAAAACAAAGACCTAACGAGAAATAAAGGCAAAATCGAGGGCAAAATTGAATAGATAGAAATGTAGGTATCTACAATATTTGGGTACTTGAAATGTCCTTTATTGTAGACTGCTCTCTTAATAATTAGCAATGAATACATAAACAGGTATGACAGCCGACGGATATGCGGTGTGCTGTATTCACGCTGTATTGCAGTGATTCCTAACTCTATTCCCTAGGGGTACATACATTTTCTGGAAACAACAGATTTTACGACCCGTGAGTCACCCTGCGTCACGTCAACTGCGCCTCAACGTTCGCCCGGCCTAACAATAAAATAAATTAGAAAGGTTACGTGGTTAATAACTTTTAAGTAAGTATCTGTAAGTACCTGCATACAATGTAATATTATGATAAAATAGCATAACACAATGCTTTTTAATGAAATAAAAATGGCATTACAAAAGTAATTAAAAATTAAGCTGTGTCAAGAGGTGTTTTTTGATAAATTAAGCCATCTCATGCTTTTTTCTCCAAACCTCATTCTATTTTGAAATTATTCTCATGCACTGAATTTTTCCCACCTGGCAACACTGCCTTATCAAAGAGTGGGAGCACGCGGTGGTGGAAGTATGCGTGTAGCATGACACAAATACACGCAAGCGGCAAAACACAATTCACCATCAAGATCCTCACTTTCCAAATCTGTATATATATATACGAACGAAAGGAATTAAATTAGGATAGGTGGCTGCTGGTCATTCTCCTGTGTAGTCGTGTCATTTGCCCTTCTTTTGTCCTTCTTGTTTGTTTAAGCTGCACTGCGCTGATGAAGGGCAATAACCTAGAAACAACGTTGTCCGCAGTTGCTCGTTGTTCCTTATCACCTTTCTGGATCCTTTAGCCGATAAATGTTTTCAATCTTGTATATATATATATATAATTATATTTAATTACCTATATGCGTATGTAAATACATAATTGGGTAATGAATAAATATTGTTTTGTGGTAAAACGGAAAAGAAAAGAGAATTATATTTAATCAATGAATAAATAAAATTATATAAAAACGTAAATATTACTGGCAAATTTCGTGTGTCAAGTCAATTCTGGCAAGACCGTGGATTTCTGGCAAATGCCAGTAATTACTTATCGGCAACGCTGCCCAAGAAACATAATAACCATGGTTATGCAACAAGTATAGCTAGATGCGCAGCAAGGTAGGGATGGAGATTCCCGACACATGAAGAAAGACGTAAGGAAAAGGAAGTAACTTTCAGTTTGTTACTAGTTTTTCCTCACTGGTAAAATTTACTAAATCTGGTGTTTTTAGGTTTACTACTAATTTCGTAATTTTTCCACACTGTCATTCCCTGTCATTGTTTACTTTTAACGAATTGACTTCTTGGTTATTTGATGATTATAATAATATATTTTGCAATAAGAAAAAAATAAAAATTAGAAATACCGGCTAAAAGGAAAATGATAAGTAAAGATTTATTGTCCATATAAATGCAGAGGTATACTAATGAATTTAATTAAAATTATTGCAAATTTGCTGTCACTTTTGTACGAAGAAAGGGTAATTGTTTACATTAGCGTAAACTTCTCCAATTTTAACAAAAAAATTCCCATCCCCCTATTTTCGAGGGTGCTGATCACGAATCTGAAGTCAGATTTCGACGCTCGCATGTAGTTTTTGAAAAAATTTTTTTCAAAATTATAACCTCTATTTATACACTACATTAGGTTGAAATTGCAATGTACATCTCTGCCTTCTGCATTTCAAGACGTCACACTCATGTCAAAATATATAGGAGTTATATTGCAATTTCAGCCTAATGTAATGTATACATAGAGGTTATAATTTTGAAAAATTATTTTTTCGAAAACTACATGCGAGCGCCGAAATCTGATTTCAGATTCGTGATTAGCACCCTCGAAAATAGGGAGGTAGGAATTTTTTTGTTAAGATTGAGAGGTTTACGCTAATGTAAATAATTACCGAAGAAAGTGTAAATTAATTTATAATAAATGCTTGCAGTATTTTATACATGATGATTATATTATATTATTTTTTATATAGAATAAATACTCGTTCAGAATCAGAACATCCAGTTAAAATGATTTTTAAATGATCGTCACAAAATAGAATATACAGAGCCGTTTCTAAAAACCACATTCTAATCATTCTATTTTGTGGATGTAGGTATTTTAATTATTTTATTTACAATTGTAGGTACCTACAGAGAAAATGTGACGAAGACTTGCCACCAGATGCGATCGAAATATTATATGAGCTACAGAATACCAGATATATACAAAGAACAGGTCTGTTATATTTATTACGATTTTGAATGAAATATATAAATTATAAATCATGTCAAATCTCATTACATCATGATCTGTTATTGATAAGTTGTGCTCTTGCAAATATCCATCGCGTAGAAGTTCATATCGTCTGTGGAAAATTCATGAAACCGTAATAATCATAGTGTAAATATGGAAAGCTTGTAGTATTTTTCCAAATTTGAATTATAAACATTTGTTTGTATGTCGTCTTTTTATAGATTCCGACTTTCTATATCCTAAAATTTGTAATCGCATCCTTGTGAAAACTTTTCCTATTCGTACAGTAGATTTAAGATTTAATAATGAATCATTGAATAATGAAGTTTCTGAACAATAGGTAAGACAAAATGAATTAATTTCATGTAATGCAAATTCTTTCTCGATTTGAGACAGACGATGTTGTTCAAGTACCTTCCGTTGTTTATAATCATGATGAAGTAATAATGAGATATTCCAAGCGTTTGATAAACAATATCCAGCTATATTTATTGTGAAACGATATTCAAAAATGACATGAAATATTCAAAACCAATGGATCATTCTGATAAATATTCATTTCTATTAGAGTAAATAAAATAATGTATCACACTTACAATGTACAATATTATTAAAACATCTCTATATTTATAAATATTAATTAATAATAAGATTTTGTTAATAATTTGTTATCGTTTTGTCCTTTAATAAAAAAATTTTCAAGTCTCAAGTTTTTTTATGAATTTGCAGTAATATTTAAATGAGTATACTATAATGTTACCATAGTAAATAAATGGCAATATTGTGTACACGGGCGTAGCCAGGATTTAGTTTTGGGGGGGCTTTGGTTTGAAGTAAATAAGACAACAAAAATATACTTACATGAAATTTGATATCTATATATTCATCGGAAAAATTACGACATAGGTATTTATAAAGAAAGTTCTTAACTTTAAATGAAATGGTTAAATTAATTTCGTTCCTCTGCGCTAAATCTAAAACCATTAAAGAAGAAATCTTCGGTTTTTTCTTTTAAATATATCCACTACTTCATCTGCATGAATTTCTGTTCCATAGTGAATGTTCATGAGAGCCAAACCATTAAGTCTGTTTTCACTTGTAGTGTTTCGTAGATAGTTTTTCAGTCTCCGTAGACTGGAGAAAGACCTTTCTGAGGTAGCAGTGGATACAGGAATGGTAGCCAAGATTTGTAGTAATGTGTAAATATTAGCATAAAGGTTTTTATCGCACATATCTAGGCATTCCAAACTAGATTTTGGGGTAGGCGAGATACTTGTCGGACCAACCCCCTGGCTACGCCCGTGGTTGTGTATATTCTTTTAAATATTATTGTAAAATAAGGTGAAATAAAATAAAAAATAATATAAATTTGACCCTGAAGTTGACAATATCCAATATCTGTTTTACCGACTAAGCCGGTAAGTTATAAAGTTACCATTATTATCGACTAAGGGAACATTTTTAGTTCAATTTTTCAGGTCTCCAGACACAATGAGGTCGCTTTATTTGTCACTGCTGTTTCGATGTTGGCATAAAGAAAACGCCCTTCTTCTAGTTATATGTTTTGTGTAATAACCACAGAAGCATGGTCTGTGATAATAACAGAGAGGACATTCTGTGGCACAGATGCTCCCGCGAATTTTGCAGATTTTGATTTAAATTATTAATGGCGGGAAAGTGCCACTTTTCTACAAAAATCGTAAACAGGAAAATTATCGTCAATTTAATAATTTCGTGGAGTTAAGTTTAACTTGAGCATTTGTCAATTTACCATGACAAGTCAATGACAGTTTTATAATGAAAATATGTTTTGTGATAAAAATATTGAAGTTGACTTGAAGCCTAAAATTCAATTTTGTAAATTGCAATATTTTCTATCATTTTTCATCATAAAACTGTCATTGACTGTCATGGTAGATTGTAAGAAACTCAAGTTAAACTTACTTAATCCCACATAGTGATGAAAATAGTAATATTTAACACATATGGGTATTTCAAAATAAACATTATTTTCTATTGCAAGATTGTGAGAATTATGATTATGAAAATATCATTTATACCTGTATCTACTATGTACGTTTATTCATATATCTGGACCTGTACAATATTTGACTAGTGTAATAGGCAATGTGTTTTTTAAACAGTGTATCACGTTCTAAATATCCCAAAAATATGAATTCTTGAACATTATACAAATATTGTATTCTGTAGGTTAATTACATATTCCGAATGGTTTATATTTTACTAAATACGTATGTAATATTTAACATATTCAAAATAAACATTATTTTCTGAACATTGCAGGAATTTAAGAATCATGAATATTACATAAATTTAATACAGTGTATGTTTAGAATGGCTGCTACCTATGTTATTGAATGTAATATGTAGTATATATTTAAAAAAATATATAATTTTCTGAATATTGTAATAATATAAAAACTGTGAACATTACATAAATATCATTTACTGTAGGTTTAGTAGATATTTGGAATTCCCTATATTTTACTAGGTATGTATGTAATATGTAATACATATTTCAAAAAAAACATTATTTTCTGAATATTGCAGGATTATGTTAATTATGAATATTATCGAAATATCATACTATGTACGTTCAATTGTGTATCTGGAACGATAACTGAATATATGTGGAATATGTAGTGTATATTTTAAAAAGTGAATCAGTTTCTGAATATCCCACAAATATAAAACCTTGAACATTATATAAATATTGTCAATGTAGACGTAATACCTATATATTTTGAATAGTATATATTTTACTAAATATGTATGTAATATCTAAAACATTTTTTAAAATAAACGTTATTTTCTGAATGTAGCAGGAATGTGAAAATCATAAATATTATATAAACATCATAGACTGCACGTTCAGTTGTATATTTGGATCAGTACATATTTTTCCGAATATCAGTGTAACATGTAATGTATATTTAAAAATATATATATTTTGAATATTGTCAAAATATAAGAATCATGAACATTATATAAATATTGTTCCGTGAAGATTTAATACATATCTGGAATAATACATATTTCGCTTAATGTGTATGTAATATGAAATGTATATTTTAAAACAAATATACTTTTCTTCATATTGTAAAAATATACAAAAATATTTCACAATATTGATACAACATTTAATTTATATTTATTAGAATCTATTGCAAATAGTATATTTACTTAACGTTTAAAATTAATCCCGAATATTATTTGAACATGTGGAATCTATTTTGAATATTTATGTAATATACTGTGCTATGTATTACTCATGAAAATTTGAATGGCATTTTTCTCGAAAACGGTTACTTTTAGTGAATTGAAACAAGAGTACCTTTTTATAGGATATTTAATTATATATATGTTATATTATGGTCCTGCCACCACTGTTCTCGGCTACGCCAGTGGACTCTCACGAACCGATTATATTATGTGTTTGTGTAGTCAGCATAAAAGTCGAGGCAGTCTATATTAGCCGCTGTCAGGCAACCTTGTTAAAATTTACAATAAAACGTATTTTGGAGTAAATACTGTGTTTTGTGAATAGTTTAAGTTCCTAAAGATTAAGTAAATCTAACATCAGAAGTGGGATAGCTCCTGACTTTTTAAAAACAGGAGAAAGGACCTAAAAGTGAATTTAAAAAAAAAATGGCGGACGATCGCGACGACAGTCAGCATATGGCGACTTCTCGCGAAGAAGGTGAGCTCTCGCCTAGTCTTGTCGCTGTGGGCGGTAGTGACGGTGAATCGGGAAAAGTGAACGACGAAACAGAATCTACAATAGACAACAAATGGATGATAATGTTTAAACTGCAACAGGAAAGTAACAGTCAGTTTCAAAAGCAAATGATGGAAATATTATCAACAATGGCCAACGCCCAAGCAGTTTCATCTACGGCGGCGCAGTTAGCTACGGTTAGTGCGCAGGCTCAAACCAGTCCGGCGCTGGCTTCCGAAACCTGGAATGCTGCTTCGGTGCAAATCCGTTTAACAAGTTTTGATCCGGATGACTCACCTTTCACCATGTTGGAGTGGATGAATGACGTAACGAGAATTCAGCTGGAACTCGGAGTTTCTGACACACTCATTGTTTTGAAAGCTGGACACGCGCTCCGAGGTCGAGCGGCACGTTTCTATCAACACTGGAAGCCTATGGTGAGAAACTGTGATTCATTTCGGCGTGATTTCGAGACACCGGCTACTCGTATCCGAGCATGTTTGGAAATTGTTAGTTCCAACTTTGAATCGTTAGTAGAATAGGGAAATACTAAATTAGCGGCTATCAAAAGATTTTACCCTAATTTTCCTTGGAACATAATCCTTAGTCTTGTAGAGTACGATATTAAAAATGTAGACGTGAAAAACAAAATCTGCTTACAAGCTCCAACTGATGAAGCGGAAATGTTAAAATTGTTAGCTGGTTGCGATGCTCGCAGGATTAATGAAGGAGAACGAGTGCATAACGTGTCGCGAAAGCGAAGTAATAACTCATGTGGCGATGAACATGTTGCTTTTCACGGCAAGTGTCGGAAGTGTAATTGTTACGGACATAAACAGATAGACTGTAAAGAAGGAAAAAATACTATAACAAATCCATTACCTGGTTCTTCTGGGATAAAACCAAACACTTTACCGGCTGATTATAAGCTTACACGGAATGCCAAAGTTTGCACCTTTTGTCGAAAGGCAGGTCATACAGAAGAAGTCTGTTACCGGAAACACGGAGTGGCGAAACGCGTTCTATTAACGCAAAATACCCGCTTTATACGTTCATTTCCCAGAGCTACTCTCAAGTGACAAAACCGCAGTTTTGTCAATATCTTACTTAGATACTGGTGCAGATGTTTCTGTTCTGCATGAAAAAGTAGCAAGAAAGTTAAATCTAAAAGTGCAACCAGAAATTCAATATGTAACTGGAATGGGAAATTGTGTCACGAAACCCATTGGCAGTTGTACTGCTATAATGGTTACATCAACCATAACTATCGAAATTGACTTTTTAGTGGGGCGAGAGGTCTGCGGTTAAGTACCTACGATATTGTAGGTCGCTTTCTGCAAGTCGAGCCGCTTAGGCCGAGCAGGAAGTAGCAGACCAGTTACATCTCATAGCTTTTGTTTATGTAGATTACGTGCTTTGCCCTGCGATTAGTGTTGAGGAAGGTCTACAGAATTTACAGCTGGTAGTCGACACACTTTCCAAGGCCGGATTTATGCTGAATTTGTCCAAATGTAGCTTTTTCAAAACATCAGTCGAATATCTGGGTGTTGTGATTGAAAACGGTTGTGTAAGGCCAAGTCCTCGCAAAGTCAATGCTCTCGTGCAAACAGTGGCTCCAACAAATATAAAGGGTGTGCGGCAGCTCCTAGGACTAGCTGGATATTTTCGACGTTTTATAAAGAATTTTGCTTGTTTAACTGCCTCGATTTCTGCCTTATTGCGTAAAGGACAATCTTTTGAATGGACAAATGAGTGCGAAAATATCCGATTGAACTTAGTGAAAAGATTAACTGAACATCCTGTATTACAAATTTTCAACCCTGATCTATGTATAGAACTACATACTGATGCAAGCTCTGTAGGTATAGGTGCAGTGTTAATGCAAAAAGATCGCGATAATATTGTGCATCCAGTGGCGTACTATAGTAGACGCACTACCGATGCTGAATCACGTTATCATTCCTATGATTTAGAGACCTTAGCTATTGTTGACGCGACGCATTATTTTCGTGGCCGACTACGATACAATTTATGTGGCCTAAAATCGGAAAACCATATTAGGGATTTTTTTATTCGAAAAATTCCCACGAATTCTTGATCAGGACCCCATAAAACCCTACCAACCAAATTTTCGTAGCCACATTATACAGGGTGCTCAGGATAGCTTGGGTGTCTCGCTTAAAAGTGGAACAAGCCTGTACCATGCCGTTCGACCGATTTCAATAAACTTTTTTTCGTTGGATACACCTTCAAAAAGTCTATCTTCGACATACCTGGTGTTCTCTAAAATTCGAAACCGTGGCCGACTACGATACAATTTATGTGGCCTAAAATCGGAAAATCATATTAGGGATTTTTTTATTCGAAAAATTCCCACGAATTCTTGATCAGGACCTCGGAAAACCCTACCAACCAAATTTTCATACAAAATTAACGTGTAAAGAATTATTGACGAAACCCACAGTTGACCCATATTTTTAATGTAATTTATTTCTGCAGTTTCTTCAAAACGACTAGTGCCTCACATCAAAATCTAAATAAAAATATTAGCGAAGTACGTATTATGTACTTCAGTTAGACGACGCTACTTTACAGTCGCTGTGAGCGAATTGAGCACCCTGTATACTATGGCAACGTAAATTTGGTTGGTAAGGTTTTCGAGGGTGCTGATCAAGAATTCGTAAAAATTATTCAAATCAAAAAATCCCTAATATGATTTTCCGATTTTAGGCCACATAAATTGTATCGTAGTCGGCCACGGTTTCGAATTTTAGAGAACACCAGGTATGTCGAAGATAGACTTTTTGAAGGTGTATCCAACGAAAAAAAGTTTATTGAAATCGGTCGAACGGTAGGCATGGTACAGGCTTGTTCCACTTTTAAGCGAGACACCCAAGCTATCCTGAGCACCCTGTATAATGTGGCTACGAAAATTTGGTTGGTAAGGTTTTATGGGGTCCTGATCAAGAATTCGTGGGAATTTTTCAAATAAAAAATTCCCTAATATGGTTTTCCGATTTTAGGCCACATAAATTGTATCGTAGTCGGCCACGGTTTCGAATTTTAGAGAACACCAGGTATGTCAAAGATAGACTTTTTGAAGGTGTATCCAACGAAAAAAAGTTTATTGAAATCGGTCGAACGGTAGGCATGGTACAGGCTTGTTCCACTTTTAAGCGAGACACCCTGTATATAGCCACACCACCATGGATATTATTTGACCTACAGTAGCCGCCCAGATTAATGTTTCTTAAAGCTTCTTCATTTAGAATCCAGTGTTCCGATAAACATACGATGTCGTAGTTAAATTCATTGAGATTGAAGCATACAACTTGCTAGTTTTATTTGCTAAGCTTTGTATGTTTATATGGAATAAACTAGTTAGGTACTATAGTATGAGTGTGTATGGTCTATATTTCTTTTATTAGACTTCACTTTAGGTTTCGTCCGTTCGTCGTTTCCTGTAGTGAAAAAATCTATTGATGTGAGTGCCCTGCGGCCATTTTGAGGGGCACATTGCAGATTCCGCATTACTTTCATTTATTGTCAGTTTGAACGAGGAATACACTTCAGAGTACTTGGACATTAGCTTTTCACAACTAACCTCTGGATAAAAAGATTTTAAATAATCCAAGATATAATTTTCGGATGTATTTGGATGTATTTTATACACGTGGAGAAATGCAGATTTTTGTATAGCTTTGAAAGAAGCTTGATTTTGTTCCATGTTTTCAATAATGGGACGTTTTTTTGTAAAATTAATAATTCCAGAAGGAGACGATAAAGAGATAATATCTTGCATTTTTGTACAAGTTTCCGCTTGCATTATAGCGACTGATACATGCTCCTTGTTAATTAGATTTGCTGAGTTGGAGTTAATGATTCCCTTGCATTTGTTTACATTTTTCTTCCGTCATTTTTTAGAACATCTGAGTATTGTATGGCCCTCTCTGTAGCAACTACTGAATTAGAGGTGGCTGGTATCGCATTCTTATTATGGGTCCTGCCCTGGGACTCTGTGACATATAGAATACTACAAATCGAAATGTCGAAATAATATAATAACAAATGATAGATAATTATATTTTGTTTATACTCATTACGTTTTTATTAGTTAATAAGAATATATAATATACAAATTTAGTAAGGCAGGCAAGTATAAATGATGTTTTAGATAGATATAATAAAATTACCTAAAATTTATACACAATAATGTACTATATTTATAATTAGTTTTTTTTAATAATAATAATAATGATAATGATAATGATAATGATAATGATAATGATAATGATAATGATAATGATAATGATAATGATAATGATAATAATAATAATAATAATAATAGGGGTCAAGGAGTCAGCTGCTAGCCCTGACTCCAGGGGAATAGCTGAGTGGGAATGGCAAACCCATGAGGAAGCTATCCCAAGATCGTCCGTGCGTGGTGAAGAGCCACACCCTTCCCGAGGTGACCCTGTTTAAACAAAACACGGCGGATCTACTGGAGTAAACCAGGAAAATAAATCCGCAATATAAGGTGTTTGCCGTGCTGAGGGACGCATGGCTCCGCGTTACGGGAGTCTCGAACGGCTGCAGTAGGGTCGTTATACCGGTCCGAAGACTCCTCCTCCTCCCACCACTCGACCTTGAATGACATTCATGATGACGTCACGAATGACCGCTAATTAATTTCAATGTCATAGGAATAAGTCACCTCCAATTGACCTCTATTTTATATAGTGCACATGTCCTTGAATGACCTTCATGAACGACCGCTAATGGATTTGAAAGTCATGGTAATAGATGACTTTGAAACGACCTCTGGAAAAAATAAATTTTACATACTGTAAGCAATGTCGCACATGTCCTTGAATGACATTGCTGATTGTCACATTTTTTTTTAAATTGTATTTGCGCTTATATAACAAAGAAGATTCCACTGGGAAGGCATATACCAGTTTAACAATCAAGCATACAGTTAGTGTTTAGTATAGCGTAAATTTTTGTGTGTTGTGATCAAATTTGATTCAAGTGAGGATAATTATATTTATAATTAATAATGGAATTATCAAAAGATGATTTAAATAAAATTAATGATGTTATTAATGGCGAGTGTGAAAATATTACACAAAAATCGATTTATTCGTTGGACGTATCTAAACCATATTTAATTAATAAATTGTTATTGGTAAATACAAGATTTGGAAAGTGCGTTTTAGCTATACTATTTGATGAAACTTCTAATTCTAAATTCAAATGTTTTTTGCCACAAAGGGTTGTAAACCATCTACCATTGGATATTCTAAACAAAATAAATTATTTCAACACAAGGCACACATTAATTTATTTAGGTCAAAGCAAAACAACTTTTAAAGATGCTAAACCTAAAGCATTGATAAAATTTGGATTTAAAGATTAATTTTAAGTAAAAATTTAAAAAAATGTTTCTTCTAGTAGTAAAATTAGAAATTATTTTATTATTTTCATTATTTTTTTTTTGATCGCACGCATTAATTTACGCATACTTTTTTAGACAGCTTGTATCTTATAAATATAAGTTATTTAGTCTTCAACAAATCCTCGCTGGTAATTACATATTTATAATATATTTTAATTGAAAATTAAATTTTCTTGTTATTTATTATAGGAAGATATCAATATGTGGATGCATTATGCTGCTGAGAATTGGACCAAATCAACAGACCTCCACACTGCTATTGAGAGGCTGGGCGAAGAACTAAGCTGTTTATCGTTTGACCGTCTGCACGCTATGAACTATGACATGAATTACTGTTTCTTTGAAGAAAAAGTGATAGAACTTCAAAAGGAATGTGATAAGTTTGACAACGGTTCAGAGTTATGCAGCAAATATCGTGCTGGTGACATAAATTTGGAACAATTCTGTGAGGAAATAGTAAAATTAGAATTAAAGAGTTTCCTTATTTATAATCTTTTGGACTATTTACCAAAACCAATAATTGAAAAATATAATTTGGTGCGTAAGGATTTGTGTGATAGTGAAAATGAGAGTGAAGTCGACAACTAGTCATTGTAACACTCTTGTATTATAATTGTATATATATTTTTTAGATATAGTGTATTTTGTATGCAAATCTATTTGAATAAATTTTTAACTAGATATATTGTATTTTATTTGTTAGGTATAAACAATTCGAATTTTATTGTGATGTTTAAACAAGATGAAATAAATTTCCATCATAATTTTTAAAAGATCATGTTTTACCTGACATTACATTAAAAATTCTAGATATGTGCGTAATGTGTTGGGAAAATTCTAGATAAGTGCGTAATGTGTTGGGGAAAAAATATGGGTATTTAGTTATTGACAAAGACAGACAATTACATGAAAGTAGATATCGTAAAGGTTTGGTTAGCCACATATATCCATAATACACATTCACTTGGTGTTTTTTGTTTCAAGTGCAATAACGAGTTTGCATAAAGTACTAATGATAATGATGAAAATAATTCTAGTGAATTAAATGTGAAACATAAATTAATCATTGCTACTGATGTTGTTCGCAAGAAATTCAATTTAATAAAAAATTTAAATGTTTTGAAAAAGGATATGTGGTTAATTTTTTCTACAGAACTGTTCAAAGTAATTAAAATAAATCTTACGACGTATATGATAAGATATGTTTGGCAATCCAATTAAAGGACGCTTTATAAATGGGAACTTAAAAAAAAACAAATTTCCTGGTGTTTAATTGAAAAAGTTTTAAAGACAAAAGGCAGTAAAATAAACTAGTTTGTAATATAGTGTGTAATTATAGTTAAAATTTATATCAATAATAAATAAAATATGTGAAATAAATTTTATTAATAAAATTACTAAAATATAATCACGTTTTATTATAATTATTTTTTTTGCTACATAGAATCAAATATTATAAATAAAATAAGAAAACAAGAAATATTCAGTTAAAAACTTATTTTAAATATAATAAATTTATGAAATACTAAATGGCTTTTATGTACTAGTAAGTTGTTGTCTCAGTTGTTGCTGTTCACTTGTCAAACACCAACATTCCTTGAAGAGTAAATTATCGTTTAAAAAAAATGTCCTGTTTGATCACACAAATATTTATCGGTTCTACCGGCACAGCATATGTTGTTCCAGCAATCATCTGTATACAGGGTGTCCGGAAAAGACGTGTACAACGGAAGACCACAGACTCCTGGGTATAAAATAAGCCGATTTAGCCCAATTTACTTATTTCCAAAATTGCTTCGTTTCGCCGCTAGGGAGCGCCAAAGCCCGCGAAAAATTTTTGTTTATTCTGAATATCTCGAAAACGACTTGATCGATGTTAACCATTTTTGGGCTACGCATTTATAAGTCTAACCGACACTTTTGACATTATTTAAAATCTTTTGCAGTTATTAGAAATATAAGAAAAATCATGTATCATGCAAATATAAGCACATATTTTTTAACCCCTGTACAATTACTCTCAGTTTTTTCTATTAGTAGTTGACTTTATTTAGAAACTTTTTTACACTTTCAGAATTTTGAACAGATGAGTAGTTTAGACAGAAAAAATATTTTTCGTATGTCAACAATATCAGCATTCGTTCTGCAACAAATAACGAAGTACCAGAAGTAGGCTCTGATATTTTAAGTATCAGTTGTATGTCAAATCTAATCAGCTACTGGTTAGTCTCTCGATTTATTCTTTTTGCTCAATTACTTAGTTACTTTAGATCTTACTTTATTTGTTGTTGTTATTGTTGTGTTTGTTTATGTTCCTCATTTTTCAATATTTCATCATGGATACGTATACATATTCCGAACAAGTAGATATGCTTTTGGTTTATGGAGTTTGTCAAGATAACGGCCGCAAAAGTGTTAGGGTCTACATGGACAGATTCCCTCATCGACGAGTGTCAAATCATCAAACTTTTGCCAACATCGAAAGGCGACTTCGCGAATTTGGTTCTTTACACCAAATGAATACGGTTCAAGGGCGTCAACGTACCACGAAAACTATAAAGGTGGAGGAACAAATCCTAGATAAGATAGAAGAGAACCCAAAAATTAGTGCAAGACGCATTGAACAAGAAATAGGGATACCAAAACCATAGTTCATGATGTTTTGAAGGAGCAGTTACTACATCCGTACCACATTCAATCGGTTCATGACCGGTTCATGAACCCTGAATAAAGAACCCATGATATCAATTTCCGCAAAAACATTTTATTTACAGATGAAGCATATTTTGCTAGGTCAGGAATTATTAATAACCATAACAAACACGTTTATACTGATGAAAACCACACTGTACTGAAATAAGACATTTTCAATATGAATTCAGAGTGGACGTGGAATTATAGACAACTTTATTATTGGCTCGGTTGTGTTTCCACATCGATTAAATGGGGTCAACTATTTAAATTTTTTACAGCAAGTATTACCTAATTTATTGGACGATTTACCGTTACTACTTCGTCGTAACATGTGGTTTATGCACGATGGTGCAACCCTATTTTACAATACCCGTTAATCAGTATTTACATAATCTGTATCCTAACAGGCGGATTGGAAGAGTAAACGATGCTCCTATAAAATGGCCACCTCGAGCACCAGACTTACCTCCTTGCGATTATAATTTTTAAAGTATATGCCTACGCAGTTAATAATAAAGAGGATTTTTTTAGGCGAATCCAAGACGCAGTTAACATTTTACGAGGTAATCCAGTAATCATGGAGAGCACTACAACTTCGTAAAACCGTAAAACGGATTACTTATTGCGTACGAGAAAAGCATTTATTGTAAAGAGATCATAACTTTTTTATTTGCTGTATTAATCTTATTATCTCGTATTTATTAAATAAAATATAAATAAGTTTTGGAATTTTCGTTATTTGTTGCAGAACGAATGCTGATATTGTTGACATACGAAAAATATTTTTTCTGCCTAAACTACTCATCTATTCAAAATTATGAAAGTATAAAAAAAGTTTCTAAATAAAGTCAACTACTAATATAAAAAAACTGAGAATGATTATACAGGGGTTTAAAAAAATATGTGCTTATATTTGCATGATACATGATTTTTCTTATATTTCTAATGACTGCAAAAGATTTTAAATAATGTCAAAAAGTGTCGGTTAGACTAATAACTGCGTAGCCCAAAAATGGTTAACATCGATCAAGTCGTTTTCGAGATATTCGAAATAAACAAAGCAATTTTGGAAATAAGTAAATTGGGCTAAATCGTCTTATTTTGAACCCAAGAGTCTGTGGTCTTCCGTTGTACACGTCTTTTCCGGACACCCTGTATATTTCACAAGTAAAACATCGTTGTCTAAGGGGCGATTTTTATATTACAAGATTTGCAAAGTTTTCTTGCTATTCCAAAGTTTGTCAATTTTACATTTTACATGTCTGACACTGCGATGTTTTCTGTCTAATAGGTACTGGATTCTCTTCAACACATTTTACACAAAGTCCTGTACATACACTAATATAATCATACCATAACAATTATGACATGTTGTTATATCATCATATCTAAAAGGAAACACTACTGTCTTTACTTTGGAGTCCCACTCTTTTGGAAACGGCATATTAGTATTTGGTTAATAATGGATTATCTGCTTAGTATCGAAAATATATATGCAGTGAACTTATCTGCCATATGGGAATGTTTTATAGTATATGAGTCACTTTCAAACGACCTCTAGCAAAATAAATTTTAGTTACTATGCATATCCTTGAATGACCTTCATAATTACGTTATGAACGACCGAAAATGAAAGTCATAGTAATAAGGTGACCTTCAAACGACCTCTACCAAAATAAATTTTAGATACTACACATATCCTTGAATTATGATATTCGAATAAACAGCGCATGCTCTACACGAATCACGTTTAATAAAGGAAAAGAGGAGTAAGACTGAGGGCATTAAGTAAAATTTCTACTCGAGAGTGACATACAAAATGTATTTGTGCAAAGGTTGTGGTAAAAACTTTACTCGCAGTGATAACTTGCGTCGTCACGAAAGAGACTCTTGCAAGATGGTAAATAATTGTCAGCCCGAGGCGAAACGGATTAAATTACATACGAATCCTCAATCAGATACTCCTGTCCAATTAATTAATTGTTGTGATAAAGAGATACAATCACCTACTTCTGTCCAATTAATTAACTGTTGTGATAAAGAGATACCAATAAATCAAATATATGCGCATCGTAGAACATTGGACCATAGAACAAGATCTTGTACTCCAAAATGTGATGGTGTACAGCTTATAACAAGCGCATTCAAATGTAGAATTATAAGCTATAGAGTGCATAGTGAAGCCAAACATATAGATTTCAAAATATTTTTTAATGACGTTAAAGAGAAGATAAAAAAAATATTAGAGGACGTGGTAAATGTTCACAAATCGGTAAAAGTAAATATGGAAATTTTTGCTAGATATATACTACAAACACATGAAACAGTAGACATTAAATCATTCAATAGTTGTAATAGAATCATTGACGAATCTAAGGACCTCAATGCTATTTACCAGGATTTTGTTGATACTATGTCGTCTCAAACATCGGAATTTGACGAAAAAGATTCCGGTGAGTATTAACTAAATACAAAAATACTTTAATATTAATCACTTATATAAATATATTGTTTCAGGTTGGGCGATTGTGGAAATATTATATGCTGAAGTTAATGTAAATAAAAATAGCCCATTTTGTGGATCTTCATATATTAAATTACCAAAGTTAATCGAGAATAAAAGCTGTGATAAACATAAGAAACGAAGATGAATTCTGTTTTGCATGGGCAGTAACTTCGGCTTTGCATCCTCCAGTAGGTCCAGTTCAGGAAGTATCATCATACCCACATTTTTCAAATGTTTTAAATTTAATAGGTATTGATTTTCCGATTAAACTTAAAGATATACACAAATTTGAAACACTGAATAATATATCAATTAACGTATACGGTTTGGAAAGTATTTTCGAAAAAAATAAATTAAAATATGAAATAGTCGGACCATTACGTTATTCATCAAATAAATTGAGATATCATATAAATTTATTACTTATTACAAAGGAATGTGGTCAAAATCATCATTGTAATACCGAATGTGCGAAAAGTCATTACTGTTGGATTAAGGATTTGTCGAGATTGGTTTCCAGTCAAATTTCAAAAGTGAACATAAAAATATTTTTGTGATGGTTGTTTGTTGTATTTTGGTAGTGAAAGATTGTTATCGCAACATCAGAGTAGAGATTGTAACTATATTTACACAACAACACCTAGTGTGGAACCACGTATAGATAAATTTGGCAAGTTCGTTCCCGAAAATATTTTAAAATTTGAAAATTTTGAAAAACAAATGAAGGTACCTTTCGTAATATATGCCGACTTTGAATCAGTTTTGAAACCCATGGACATATGTGAACCCAACCCCGATAAATCTTTTACATGTAAAACTTTTAGGCACGAACCATTCTCATTCGCGTATTTAATAAAGTGCTCATTCGATGATTCGTTATCAAAGTTAGTTTTATAGAGGAATGATGCGGCAAATGTGTTCGTAAGACGCTTAGAATCGGATATAACTCAAATTTATAACAATTACTTAAGAAGTAGTTCCGATGTTGCCATTATCTAGAGAAGAGGAACAGGATTTCGACAACGCAACTATTTGTAGTATATGCGAAAAACCGTTCGAATTAGGTGAAAAAAAGATTAGAGACCACAATCACATAACCGGAATAAAAACACCAGGTGCAACACATTCTATTTGCAATCTAAATTATAAATTACCAAATTTTATTCCGATTATATTGCATAATATGTCAGGGTATGATAGTCACCTCTTTATACGCGAATTGTGTTCAAATAAAGACAAGGTCGATGTGATAGCTCAGAACAATATATTTCAATATATTTCATTCACAAAACACCTTTACATGCACGATTATGTTAGAAATGATGGTAAAGTAAAGAAAGTTTTTATAAAAATGAGGTTTATTGATAGCTTTAAATTTTTGTCTGCATCTCTGGAAGATTTAGCGGCTAATTTAAGTGATAGTCAATTCGAAGAAACTGCAAAATATTTCTCTGGCCAAGAACATTTCAACTTAATCAGACAAGGTGTTTTCCCATACAGTTTTATAACATGTTTAGATAAATTAAAAACGAAAGCT
Organism: Monochamus saltuarius; assembly: GCA_025584915.1. Taxonomy (NCBI): domain Eukaryota; kingdom Metazoa; phylum Arthropoda; class Insecta; order Coleoptera; family Cerambycidae; genus Monochamus; species Monochamus saltuarius. Next base: position 40,016 of record JALDAQ010000039.1, read on the forward strand.
TACCATCAAAAGAGGAATTTTATAATAAATTAAATCAGGAACATATAACTGATGCAGAATATGAAAGGGCGCAAAAAACATGGAATGTTTTCAATTGTAAAAATTTAGGAAATTATTCTGATATTTATTTAAAATCAGACGTGCTTATATTGTGCGACGTATTTGAAAATTTTAGAAAATTATCATTAAATCAATATAAATTAGACCCCGCACAATACTATACAGCACCCGGATTGTCTTGGGATGCGATGCTGCGATTAACTAAAGTAGAATTAGAACTTTTAACCGATGTTGCAATGATACAATTCTTTAAAGCTGGCATCCGCGAGGCATCTCAACATGTACTGGAAGAAAACATATCGCAAATAATATATTTCTTCCACAATATAATACCGCCTTCATCTTTTATTACATATTTAGACGCGACAAATCTTTACGGACATAGCATGGAACAATTTCTACCTACTAGAGACTTTTGTTTTTAGCTGAAAATGAAATTTCGAAATTTAACGTTATGGATATTCCTGATGAAGGTCCTTATGGTTACGCATTAGAAGTAGATATATCGTATCCCAAGGAGTTGCAAGATGCACACGCTGATTTACCGTTTTTGGCTGAGTCTATCATTCCGCCCAGTTCGAAATCAAAATTTCCTAAATTGATTCCAAACTTAAATAATAAAAGTAATTATATAATACATTTTAGAAATTTGAAACAAGCAATAAAAGTATATATTGATCTTAATACTAAAATGAGAAATGCGGCGACAAATAAATTCGAAAAAGACTTTTATAAATTGATGAATAATGCAGTTTATGGAAAGACTATGGAAAATGTTGATAATCGTAAAGATATAAAATTAATAACTCATTGGGAAAAACACAGAAAAACACTTGGTGCAAACGCACTTATCGCTAGACCAAATTTTAAAACATGTACAGTGTTTTCAGAAGATTTTGTTGCTATACATATGGGCAGATTAAAGATTCACTATAACAAACCTCTATACCTTGGATTTTCTATATTGGAGTTATCAAAGACAGTATTATATAGTTTCTTTTATGATACAATAAAAAGGAATTATGGTCATAATGCTTCGTTATTGTATACTGACACAGATTCCTTAATTATTAAAATTTACACGGATAATTTTTATGAATTTATCAAATCAAATATAGACAAGTTCGACACGTCTAACTTTAAACACGAAAATAAATTTGGCATTCCTGTAACTTCTTCAAGGCTGGGTAGAATGAAAGACGAATTTGCTGGTGATCCAATATTAGAGTTTTATGGAACAGGCGCTAAAGCTTATTATGTAAAATCTGTTAACAACGAAATAAAAAAGCAAAAGGGGTAAAGAAGTCTGTCATAAAGAATAATTTAACGGTTGAAGATTACAGAAAAATCGTAGAGCAGGGCGGTCTAATTTTTAGAAAGATGAGTTCTTTCCGCAGCGAGTTACACGATATCTATACCGAACTTAAAACAAGGTAGCTCTTTCGCATTATGATGATAAGCGATTTGTAATTCCAAATTCACATTTGACTCTACCTTGGTTCCACGATGACATTCAATACTACCAAACCGAATACAATAAAAATTTTGAATGTTTTGTAGGTGCTTTAAGTCATTTAGGTCAAATAAATAAAGAAAATAATTTACAAATGTTAATTCATGCTTTGGAGGAATTAGTTGAAAACCCGGAAAATCCAATTTAAAGAATAAATAATATTTGTTTTGTACCTCTGAATATTCGCAGGTTGCATGAGATAGATAACATTCCTGTTATTTGCTAAACTCTATATATTATTCAGTTCTTAAATGTTTAAAATTACTTGTATTTGTAGATAACATTCTTGTTATATAAATAATATTTGTTTTATTATAATACATTACATTATTTAAAAAATTAGTAGTATATCGAAATAAATAAACTGTTAATAAATAAGATTAGTAAATAACAATCTTTGTATCTCTTACATTGTATTTACTGGAACATTATGTTTAATAAGTTACTAATAAATATTTATATAAGTATTGTCACGGATTTCCCAATCCGTTTTCTCTTCCTTCCAGAAAAACACTCCGTTAATAAATTACTTCTTTATTAACTACTGAACACTACTAATTACAGGTCAACTAAACACTTATTTAATTAATCGCTATCTAAATCACTTTGATATCTCCAACTAAACACTTTAATTCAGACTGTAATACAAGACTTATACAAGACTAACTAACTCGGCCGTTTATTCTTCTTTTATAGACCCAACGAATATTCCAGATATATTCCAGTATCTCTAGATCCCTTTTCTCGTACGACTGGAACGCTTCTCGTCGATTCTCGATTTTTCCAGGCCGATCTCGATCACGGCATGTTGTTTGTTTACCAGAATGGCTTAGTGGCGATCGGGGCAATCTTAGGCAATTCGCGGTGCCACAGTCGTCGGTTTGGGAGTGAGTGGGGCAAATTTCGTGACACTGCCCCTCCTTAGGACCGATCGTCCCGATCGGATACACCTCTATTCGGGGAGAGCCGCTCCAGATGGACGACCTTCTTTTTACTCCTGGTAGTCCTTTGTATCCGGTAGTCGACGTCTTTGATTCTTTTAATGTCGGTATAGGGTGCCTCCCAACGGTTCTGTAGTTTAGGCGATTTTCCTTTCTTCCGCGTGGGGTTGTACAGCCACACCAGGTCGCCTTGTTGGAATCCGACTGTATTGGCCCGGACGTCGTATCGAGTCTTCATGCGATCGCTCTCTAATCGCATTCGAGATCTGACTTGATCGTGTACGGCTGCTAGTCTTCGTTCTAGGTCATGGGTATAAGTGTCTGGCTCTGTGGGCTGTTCCGCAGGACGACCAAATACCAAATCTGCTGGAAGGCGAAGCTCTCTTCCAAAGATGATCCTTGCAAGTCTTCCCAGTCGTTTCATGGACAGCTGAGCGGTAAGCTAACAGGAAGAGTGGAATGAGCTTGTCCCAGTCTGTCTGGTTCTCGTTCACAAACATCCTCAGATTGGTTTCTAGTGTGGCGTTGAAGCGTTCCACCATACCATCTGACTGGGGATGCAGTGGGGTGGTCCTGGTTTTTTGGATTCCCATAAGCTCGCAGACCTTTCGGAACACACCTGATTCGAAATTTCTGCCCTGATCTGAATGTAGTTCCATGGGCACACCAAATCTGCAGAACAGGTTGTTGACTAGCGCTTCTGCTACGGTTGTGGTCTCTTGATTGGGAAGGGGTATACTTCCGGCCATTTGCTGAAGTAGTCCATGGCCACTAGTAGATATCGGTTCCCACTTTGGGTTTTCGGAAAGGGGCCAGCGATATCAATCGCAATCCTCTCAAACGGTGCTCCTACGATGTACTGGCGCATTTTGCCTCTGGAACGGGTCTTCGGTCCCTTGCTGGCTGCACATACGTCACATTTTCGGCACCAATCTTCTACATCCGTCCTACAGCTCAACCAGTAGAAACGCTCCCTAATCTTCTGTAGAGTCCTATTGATACCGAAATGTCCACCCCAGTACCTCCATGTACTTCCTGCAGCACTTCCTTGACCCGTGTCCTCAGGAGTAGTACTTGTTTCTTGACCTCCGTTCCGTCATTGTTCTCCCATGCTTTTTTAGGACACCGTCTTCCAACACCAAGGAATTCCATTGAGCCCAATAGCTCTTTAATGTTGGGCTTTTACTGCTGACTTCAGCCCATGAGGGTCGGTTGTTGGCTTCTTTCCAGTCTAGTAAGGGCTTGATGTCACAGTCAGCTTGCTGGTCTTCCCGAATCGCCGCTGAACTCCATCTGTCTTCAGGTTGGGCTGCTACCACCTTACAAGGAACTGATGAGATGTCCTCTTTCTTTTCAAGACTACTACAGTGTTTGCAGTTGACAGGACAGGGTCTCCTAGAAGCCTGCCTGGGAGTCGCGCCATTGCCGATCCGCGACTGGCGCCCTACACTGTCCCTTTAGGTGACCCGCCCGCCCACAGTTCCAACATTGAAGTGGGCGTTCTCTTCGGCTATCAGGTTGTCCTCTTTTTGGTCTGGTAGTTAGGCTGAATTTATCAATGGCTTCCTTCAGTGTTTTGATTAACTCTCCCTTTCCCGTACTGTTGCTATTCGCACTAATGGTTCGCACTTTAACATGTTCCTGGAGACTGCCGCTTGGGAGTCGCGCCTTTGTTGATCTGCAACTGGGGCTCTACACTGCCTCTTCAGATGTCCCGTCTGCCCGCAGTTCCAACATTGAAGAGGGCGATCTCTTCGGCTTCCCGGTTGTTCTCTCTTCAGCTTGGCAGTTGGGCTGAGTTTATCAATAATCTCCTTTAGCGTATTTATTAGGTCTCCATTTGCCATTCTATCGCTGTTATCACTGATGGCACGAATTTTAACATGTCTACCGGATGCCATCTTTGCTGCCTCAAATTCCAATGCATGCGAAAGAGCGTCATTCAACGTTTTGGGTCTGGCGAGTCGTAGTGCCTGCTGGGTTTCACAATCTCTTAGGCCGTCGATAAAGACTTGGATGGAGAGCTGATCTACAAATTCGGACGGGGCTGTTGGATATGCCAATCGAACCAGTCGGGCAACGTCGGTCTCAAAATGTTGTAAATTCTCTCCACTTTGCTGGTGACGATTTTTCAATTGTGCCTGGTACACTTGCTGCAGGTGCTTATCCCCATATCTCATTTCCATATGCTGTTTTAGAATGTCGTAGTTATTCTGCTGCCCAGCAGGAACTCCTTGTAAGACGTCAAGAGCTTCCCCCCGTAGAGCAACTATCAGAGCAGTAGCTTTCTCACAATCAGACCATTCGTTTGCGGCAGCTGCTGCTTCAAACTGGCGCAGATATACATTCCAGGAAACCCTGCCGTCGAATTCAGGAGGCTTCGTTTTCTGAGTTCGGATAACAGATCCTTCTGATTTGATTACGCCCTCCTTTCTTATTTTGTCCAGTTTATGTCGAAGCTCTTCACAGGTTCCTCTAACCATGTTTATTTCTTCGTCGATTTCTTTTCTTTGTTCTAACAGTTTCTCCTCTACTGTATTTTCTAATTTTCTAACTTCGCCTGCATTTCGGTTGTCTGAGCTCTCATTTCCTGTTGTATTATCTGCATTTGATCTTCTAATTTCTTTTCTAACTTCTCTTGCATTATTTGGGTCTGATCTTCAATTTTATGCCCTTGTTCTTCGAATTTTTCTTGCATTGTCTTCGTCTGGTCTTCCATTTTATGCCCTTGTTCTTCTAATTTATTTTGCATTGTTTGTCCCTGTTCTTCTAATTTATTTTGCATTGTTTGTCCCTGTTCTTCTAATTTATTTTGCATTGTTTGTCCCTGTTCTTCTAATTTCTCTTGCATCGTCTTCGTCTGGTCTTTCATTTCCTGTTGCATTGCCTGCATCATTTCTAACAGTTTCGCCAGTTGTGCATCCATATTGACTTGGCTTCTAGTTACAGGCATTCACTCTATTTGGAAAGTTCTAGAATGTCCACGAATGTGTTTGTAAATGTCACCGTTGACTTCCTTACAATGAAACGAGTGCAGTGATATGCCACACTTGGGTCTTTGTGTCACTTCGGTAGAAAGTTCTAAAATGTTCGAGAATGTCCTGCGCAAATACCACCGTTCACTTCCTTGAGTCACGACGAGTGCGGCGATATGTCACACTTGGGTCTTTGTCTCACTCCCGTACAAAGTTCTAGAATGTTCGAGAATGTCCTTCGCAAATACCACCGTTCACTTCCTTGAGTCACGACGAGTGCAGTGATATATCACACTTGGGTATTTGTCTCACTCCTGTACAAAGTTCTAGAATGTTCGAGAATGTTCTTCGCAAATACCACCGTTCACTTCCTTGAGTCACGACGAGTGCAGTGATATATCACACTTGGGTATTTGTCTCACTCCTGTACAAAGTTCTAGAATGTTCGAGAATGTCCTTCGCAAATAGCACCGTTCACTTCCTTAAGTCACGACGAGTGCAGTGATATGTCACACTTGGGTCTTTGTCGCACTCCCGTACAAAGTTCTAGAATGTTCGAGAATGTCTTTCGCAAATACCACCGTTCACTTCCTTGAGTCACGACGAGTGCAGTGATATGTCACACTTGGGTCTTTGTCGCACTCCCGTACAAAGTTCTAGAATGTTCGAGATTGTCCTTCGCGAATAACACCGTTCACTTCCTTAAGTCAAGACGAGTGCGGTGATATATCACACTTGGGTATTTGTCTCACTCCCGTACAAAGTTCTAGAATGTTCGAGATTGTCCTTCGCGAATACCACCGTTCACTTCCTTGAGTCACGACGAGTGCGGTGATATATCACACTTGGGTCTTTATTCCACCCACGAACAGGGTTCCAGAAAGTTCTTCAAACTTCAAATTAAACACACTCACTTTGTGGACAGGGTTCCAGAAAGCTCTTGAAAATACCAGATAAATCCACTTCATACACCAAATTGTCACGGATTTCACAATCCGTTTTCTCTTACTTCCAGAAAAACAATCCGATAATAAATTACTTCTTTATTAACTACTGAACACTACTAATTACAGGTCAACTAAACACTTATTTAATTAATCGCTATCTAAATCACTTTGATATCTCCAACTAAACACTTTAATTCAGACTGTAATACAAGACTTATACAAGACTAACTAACTCGGCCGTTTATTCTTCTTTTATAGACCCAACGAATATTCCAGATATATTCCAGTATCTCTAGATCCCTTTTCTCGTACGACTGGAACGCTTCTCGTCGATTCTCGATTTTCCAGGCCGATCTCGATCACGGCATGTTGTTTGTTTACCAGAATGGCGTAGGGGCGATCAGGGCAATCTTAGGCAATTCGCGGTGCCACAGTCGTCGGTTTGGGAGTGAGTGGGGCAAATTTCGTGACAGTATATACAAAATGGTTTTAGAAATTTATTATTTTGTATTGAAAATATATTTTTAAATCAGTATTCCTGATGAGAAATATTTGTAATAGGTAAATTCGAAATGCCTTACTCTGTTTTAATACAAGATATATAAAATAAAATATTCTTACAATTTCTTTTATTTTGTAACGAGGTTAAAAATTTCTAATAAATAGCGCCTTTTGTACAACAAATTATAAATATTTGTAACAATGTAGAATTTTAAACATGTTTTAGATAATAAAAAAATATTTGTAAATTTTCATAAACAAAACTGAGATATTACACTATGTACATGTATTTAGAAATTCTGAGGTAAAAAATGAATTTTAAAATGATTATTTAAAATAAAATTTTATTATGATATTTACGATACATAGAAATTTTAAATAGTTTTACAAATTTTTGTTTTATTTTGAAATTAAAATAATTCATAATAAATTTCTATACTTAGAGATAATTTTATTAAATTTAAAAAAAAAGTACAAAAAGTAATTTAAGGGCGCCGTATTTCTCGCCCACAAAATGATCAAATTTGTGGCGTTTTTAGGTACTGAAATCTCGAAAAAATAAAATTACTGATATTTTGTTTATCCACTTTTACTATTTAAACTCTCCTCAAATAATATAATAACTTTTAAAATGCATTTGTATCATCGTATGTATCATTTCACTATTCTAACTCCACGTTTTAACAATTATTTTCACAAATTTATAAATAAAACCGAACAATCTTATATGTAGAACTATGTAAGTTTATGATATAACAATGTATATATCTATAGTTGAATTTAAAAAATGTATTTTGTGACGTTATATTGATTTTACTTCGGCACCTCTGAATATTCGCAGGTTGCATGAGATAGATAACATTCCTGTTATTTGCTAAACTCTATATATTATTCAGTTCTTAAATGTCTAAAATTACTTGTATTTGTAGATAACATTCTTGTTATATAAATAATATTTGTTTTATTATAATACATTACATTATTTAAAAAATTAGTAGTATATCGAAATAAATAAACTGTTAATAAATAAGATTAGTAAATAACAATCTTTGTATCTCTTACATTGTATTTACTGGAACATTATGTTTAATAAGTTACTAATAAATATTTATATAAGTATATACAAAATGGTTTTAGAAATTTATTATTTTGTATTGAAAATATATTTTTTTAAATCAGTATTCCTGATGAGAAATATTTGTAATAGGTAAATTCGAAATGCCTTACTCTGTTTTAATACAAGATATATAAAAATAAAATATTCTTACAATTTCCTTGTTTTATTTTGTAACGAGGTTAAAAATTTCTAATAAATAGCGCCTTTTGTACAACAAATTATAAATATTTTTAAAAATGTAGATTTTTAAACTTGTTTTACAAATTTTGTGTTATTATATAGATAATAAAAAAATATTTGTAAATTTTCATAAACAAAACTGAGATATTACATTATGTACATGTATTTAGAAATTCTGAGGTAAAAAATGAATTTTAAAATGATTATTTAAAATAAAATTTCATTATGATATTTACGATACATAGAAATTTTAAATAGTTTTACAAATTTTTGTTTTATTTTGAAATTAAAATAATTCATAATAAATTTCTATACTTAGAGATAATTTTATTAAATTTAAAAAAAAAGTACAAAAAGTAATTTAAGGGCGCCGTATTTCTCGCCCACAAAATGATCAAATTTGTGGCGTTTTTAGGTACTGAAATCTCGAAAAAATAAAATTACTGATATTTTGTTTATCCACTTTTACTATTTAAACTCTCCTCAAATAATATAATAACTTTTAAAATGCATTTGTATCATTGTATGTATCATTTCACTATTCTAACTCCACGTTTTAACAATTATTTTCACAAATTTATAAACAAAACCGAACAATCTTATATGTAGAACTATGTAAGTTTATGATATAACAATGTATATATCTATAGTTGAATTTAAAAATGTATTTTTGTGATGTTATATTGATTTTACTTCGGCACCTCTGAATATTCGCAGGTTGCATGAGATAGATAACATTCTTGTTATTTGCTAAACTCTATATTATTCAGTTCTTAAATGTCTAAAAATTACTTGTATTTGTAGAAAACACTATTTCAAGAATACGGTGCCAGACAAAACTGTTTTATTGTATCTTATAGTCAATATATAACTTCACTAAATTTGTTTTTATTGCAGGTTAAAGTAACATCTAATAAATATGTATCTTTATACTTTGAAGTGCATTTATTAGGGTCTTAAGTCCCATTATAGAGTATCTGTAAAGGTGCAATATACCTATAAAATTTCATTATTTTATAACATAAACTCTTCACCCCATAGACTGTTAATAAATAAGATTAGTAAAAAGCAGTATTTGTACTTAGAATTGTATTTACTGGAATATTACGTTTAATAAGGTACTAATAAATATTTATATAAGTATATACAAAATGGTTTTAGAAATGTATTATTTTGTATTGAAAATATATTTTTGTATCATAATACTATTAGATAATTTTAATAAACTTGAATTTGTTTAAAATATTAACTAAAATTAATTTAATCTGTTTATTTTAATTATTAAATCAGTGTATCTGATGAGAAATATTTGTAATAGGTAAGTTCGAAATTTTTACTGTTTTAGTAAAAGATATATAAACATAAAATATTCTTAAAATTTCTTTAAATTATTTTTATATTGAGGTCAAAAATTCCTAACAAATAGCACCTTTTGTACTTTATACAAAAATTATTATTTATTATTATAGTTTATTTATATATAAATTATAATTTATTTATATATAAATTATAAATATTTGCATCAATGTAGAATTTTAAACATGTTTTAGAATTTTGCGTTATTATATACTGAAAAATATTTGTAAATTTTCATAAACAAAGCTAAGAGATCAAGATCAAGAGATCATCATGCACATGTTTTAGGAAATATTCATAAACTCAATACTGAGAATTTAAATAAAACTGAATTAATTTGAAATAATTTAACAAATAGTAATCTTTTTTTTTAGAGAGATTTTTTTTTACAATATAAGGTGCAGTTTATTAAGATAGTTCATTTGAATTAGAAAATATTTTGTAATCGGCAAACCCATGATAATGTATTTAGAAATTAATTTTAAAATGATTATTAAAAATAAAATTTCGTTGATAGTTACAATACATAAACATTTTAAATAGTATTACAATTTGTTTTGTTTTAATTTGAGATTAAAAATAATTCCTAATAAATTTCTGTACTTTGAGATAATTTCAATAAATTTGAAAAATCAAAAAAAAAAAAATAATTTAACAAAACCAATCTTTTTTTAATCTGTTTTGTAGAACATACAGTTTATTACAGTATATTTTCTAATATGAAAACCCATAATGCAAATTTGAAATTTTTTAGTAAAAAATGTAATCATTGTCATGTATTTACAATTTATATAAAATTAGATATTCACACATTTTTGTTATTTTTATGCCGAGATTTAAAATCCCAATACAAAATGGTCTTAGAAATTTGCTATTCACAAATTGTCGATATAGATAATTTTAATAATCTTGAATTTGTTTAAAATATTAATTAAAATTAATTTAATATGTTTCTTTTTATTAAATCTGTATCTGATGAGAAATACTTGTAATAGATACATTCGAAATTTTTACAATTTCTTTATTTTATTTTATATTGAGGTAAAAATTCCTTGTAAATAGCACATTTTGTACTTTGAATTATAAATGTTTGCAGCAATGTAGAATTTTAAACATATTAGAAAATTATTATTATGCTGAAAATATTTGTAAATTTTAATAAACAAAATTATGAGATATTATATTATGCACGTTTTCGGATAAATTTAAAAATAATTTTAGAAAATATTCATAATCTCAATACTGAAATAATTTAAATAAAACTGAATTAGTTTGAAATAATTTAACAATAGTAATTTTTTTGAGACTTTTTTTTTAGAATATTCAGTTTATTAAGATAGATGACTTGAATTAGAAATATTTTGTAATCTGTAAACCCATAATACCTAATGTATTTAGAAACTCTGTAGTAAAAGAAATAAATTTTAAAATGATTATTAAAAATAAAATTTCATTGTGATACACATACACATTTTAAATAGTCCTACAAATTTTTGTTTTATTTTGAAATTAAAATAATTCCTAATAAATTCTGTACTTTGAGATAATTTTTAATAAATATGAAAAGAAATAAAAAAAATTAACAAATATTTAACAATCTTTTTAGTCTGTTCTGTAGAACATGGGCACAGTTTATTACAAAATATTTTCTAATATGTAAACCCATAATGCAAATGAAAAATTTTTAGTAAAAAATAGTTAAAATGATTATTGAAAATATATTCATCATAATATATATATATATACAATGTATACATATATAGAAAATTAAATATTCTTTTATGATGAGATTTAAAAATCTTAATAAAAAGCAACTTCTCTACTTTTAGCCAAACAGAATTTTGAACGCGTTTTAGAAATTTAGCATTATTCTATACTGAAAATTATTTGTAAACATAAATATAAGATATAGCAATAATATTTCCTTTGTTGATCAAAATAAAAATAAATAAAATAGTTTGTACTCACCACTCACTCGCAGGTTTTGATTTTCAAATAATGAATTTCTGTTAACAATTACTTAATACCCTGTAGATTCCATATGCACCCCATGAAACTAACGCACTTGCTTGTAGTATAGACTGTCAATCTTGGCAAACATGCGCGTCTGTGATGGCGCGCTGAGTCAGGCATGCGCACTATTAAGGGTTGATGGATGTAGTTTCAAAGGAACAAAAAGAATTTGATTTTTTGGAGAAGCTCATTTTTGTGTCGTCTATACGCTACAACAAAGTACTCCGTGTTTTTATTGTGTTTTCCTCGTGTTTAAAAATTTTATTTTTTTGAAAATGAAGACTATTGTTAGTAAAACAATTAGCACCCCCAGTCACTGTAATATTGCAAGTAAGCCCCAATTCATGTCGGAGCAGGAGCGCGAAACAGTGCAAAAAATGTTGTGTGAATTGAAACCCGCCGAAGTTTCAGAAAGGTCACACAATAAGGTTATATTATCCGAAGACATTGTGCAACGGGCCTTAAACAACGCGGGCCTATCTGTCGAAGATGGTGCCACTGCGACGACGGAATCGTCAAGTTCGCGGAAGCGGAAGGACAGACGTTCTTCTAGTTCCGACACCTCATCAAAAAAACATCGTCCTTCCGCATCTAGTGAGCGTCCATCAAAAAGCCGTCGTCGTAGTAGCCACACCAGCGACGACGCCACAGTCAGTTGAAGCGCCTTCTTCAACAACCAATTCTGTCGCAAGCGGTGGAGAGAAAGGAGCAGCCCCAGGAGCAGGCGGCACAACCTATCGTGTGGGAAGCTGTGGTGAGCGAGGAGCAGCCCCAGGAGCAGGCGGCACAACCTATCGTGTCGGAAGCTGTGGTGAGCGAGGAACACCCCCAGGAGCAGGCGGCACAACCTATCGTGTCGGAAGCTGTGGTGAGCGACGAACACCCCCAGGACCTGGTGGTGAGACTGGAGCACCCCCAGCAACAGGTGGCTGTGGAAACGGTACAAGTATCCACACTACAACGCCCTCCACAGGTGGAGGAATTGGACCATGTGATCGACCATATGGAAATAATCCAGGAAATGTCTCCACTTGGTGAAGGCGTTGTGGAAATCATTGATGAAACCCCACCTAGGGAGGAGGTGGATAATGGTGTACTCCGCCACCTGGGTATGCCCATTCCAGCTGATGAAATTCTATATTTAAATACTTTCAATAGAACAAGAGAACTTAGAAAACTACGAGATGATTGTTCGCTTACTGTGCAACAGCGTCTCGAAAAATTCGAACGCTCAAGAGAGATGATGGAACGCGCAAGAGAAGAGATGGAGCGCGATAGAGAAAGTCTCCGTAGCGCTGTTGTAGACTTAGAGATAGTTGACAAGTCATTAAAAATCATAAATGAATATATGAAATAAATTTATATATTTATTTAGGATTTCTAATATATTTAGATTTCATTAATGTTTAGAAAAGTTTTAAGTAAAAATATTTTTTTTTATTTTTTATAAAAAATTAGTTCTTCAGTATATACATATAATAATATTTCTACCCCTCATTATGTATATATAAAAATATTTTTAAAGATAAATAGGTTATTTTTTTACATATGCATTGTAGAAATAGTAATATATATATTTTTTATTTTTTAATAAGAAATTCGTTCTTCACTATATATAATAATATCTATACCCCTCATTATGTATATATAAAAATATTTTTAAATATAAATAAGTTATTTTTTTTACATATGTATTGTAGGAATAGTTAAATATATTTTTTATTTTTAATAAGAAATTCGTTCTTCACTATATATAATAATATCTCTTCCCCTCATTATATATATAAAAAATATTTTTAAAGATAAGAGGTTATTTTTTTACATAGGTATTGTAGAAATAATAATATATTAAAAGTATATTATTTAGATGATATATTTTTGTACGTGTAAAATTTAAATATGTGTATGTTATAATAAATGATTCTATTTATGTATTGTTAAAATAAATTTTAAATAAAAATTGATTCTCAAGTATAAAATATTATTTTAAACCATAATCCATATCAAATTTGTCAATATATTTCGAAATTTTTATAATTTAAAATTTTAATTTCAACGATTTCTTAAGTGTATAATACTAATTTTGAAAATAAAACTCAAATATTGTGCTAAATTTCAACAGAACAGTTTCTTAAGTACTCATATGAGTATCCATTTTTAATAAAACAGATATGAATGGTAATTTTAAAATAAAACATATATTGTTAAATAATTAATCTACTAAATTTTAACTTATTAATAACAATAATTTCTTAACTATATGAGCGTTGATTTTTAAAATAAAAATTATCAATTAACTGTTTCAATGCTTTTTTTTTCTTCCATCTGTTTCTTTTCTTTTACATGAAAACAAATAAAATTAATTTGAAAACTTTTCCTGAAATTTATTTATGTTGTTTTGATTCAACATTTTTTTTTTGTTTCTTCCACCTGTTCCTTTTCCTTTACAAGTAAACAAATAGAAATTAAATTTAAAAACTTTTTTTATTTATGCTGCTTTACAAATATATTTTTTTTTAAATATAAATCTTTTACAATTTGTTGAAATAGGTTTTAAAATTATTCATTTTGATTATGTAAATGTTGTAATTTGAGATATTTGGAAGCAGAAAGGTTTTCTTTAAATCAAATAAATAAATCAGTGTTTGTGTAATTGTAAAAATAAATGTATTTGTTACAATACAATATATATAATATATACAATATAAATTAAATATTAAATGCTATTAATTTCATACATTATTAAATTATAAACTATTAAATTTAACTATTAAAATCTAACACTTCCACTATTTGTAACGTTTTTTTTGTGTGTTGTTACATAGAACACAAGTTTTCGTTAGTCTCATTTGGACTAATGAAAGTCTGCACGAGCGCAGTAATGTTCCGGACCCTGACGATATAGAGAAGACGTGTGAAAATCCCAATGTGTGTGGGATAATTCCAACTCTGCCATTTCTATAATTGTGAAATAGCAACTGTGGCATATTTGGTATGTGGAATTGTTACAATCTACTGTTATCATGGACACTGTAAAACAGTACACGCTTTCCTCCAATGAAATTTCACTCGTTGTAACATTTCGCATTCGAGCGATCATTACATTGAATTCATCGCTAGCATCTTCTTCAATGCCTTCATCGACGTAGCCTTCCCCGGCATCGTTATCCTCCAACGCACCTTGGTCGATATGATCTGCAGCATCGTGCCATTCGTCATCATCGTCTAGGACATCGCCTTCGATGTCTCTAGCCACCTATGCGAAGAAAAATAAAAAATTAAATATATTATCAATAAATATAATATCAGAAATTTATATTACCTCACCATCGATGTCGTTATTATGCACATGGTCTACACCGGGCAATGTTGATGTTTGCGTCCACAAACTCCTAAGTAAAATAAATTTAAAATTTATTACAATAATAACATTTTAAAGATTATTTAATACCTCCTCTTCTGCTATATCCACAACCAACCGGATATCTTGGCCGTCATCAGATTCAGAGTCCGTTGAAATATCCTATACAATTATTTTTAAATAATGTAAATATAAAAACGATTAAAAAATATTTACCTCTTGGTCAAAGAGAGCAAGTCTCTCTAATAATGCATAGTTAGGTTTTCCTAAACGTGCCATTGTTAAATTGATAGGTTGATATTAATATTTTAAATAATAATATTTTATTTACAAATGAGTTGCAAACAAATACTGAATTGAAATAAACCTCCTCCGTAGATTATATAGTGCCTCTGACGTCACATCGTATTAGTCAAATTTTGCTTGTCCTTCAACGTTATCTAAGGTCAACTTTTGTATAACTTGCTAGTAATAATATTTTGTAGAGGTCGTTCATGACAAATTCATGAAGGTCATTAAGGACATGACTACTACATAAAATTTAATTTTGGTAGAGTTCGTTTCAAGGTCACCATATCTTTCTCATCCGTTAGAGGTCGTGAATGTTATTCAAGGACGTCATGATGAAAGTCATTCAAGGACATCATCATCATGAATGCAATTCAAGGGCGTCATGAAATAATAATATCTCTACCCCTCAATATGTATATATAAAAATATTTTAAAGGCAAATAGATTTATTTTTTTTTACATGGATACTGTAGAAATAGTAATATATTGTACGTGTAAAATTGAAATATTTGTGTGTTAACATAAATGATTCTATTTATGTATTGTTAAAATAAATTTTAAATAAAAAATTGATCCTCAAGTATAAATTATTATTTTAAACAATATTCCATATCAAATTTTGTCAATATATTTCGAAAATTTTTATAAATTTAAAATTTTGATTTCAACGATTTCTTAAGTATATGACTACTAATTTTGAGTTAAAACTCAAATATTATTAAATGACTAGTATTGTGCTAAATTTCAACAAAAGATTTTCTTAAGAACAAAATTTTATATAATGAACTTGACTGTTGTGATCTATTGCACACATTAAATTTTCATGTTTCGCAATATTCTGCAAGATGGGTTGCTGATTTTGTGTTACCATTGGCTAGAACCAATATAATGCTACGCTCTTCATTATAAGTCATGTGTCATTTAAATAAAATTGGTATGTTTTGTGACATTCATTCTGTAGATGATAAACAATTGCGTTTTTTTATTATTGAATACCAACGTCTGTTTTGATATATACAAGCTTTTTTTGTATTTAGTATTTGGTCTAAATGAAATGTTTCTTTTTTCTTATATTTTATAGATTTACAGATTTGTTGAATCTTATTTCTTAACTCCATCTTTTCATTTTTTTTTTGCTACATTTAATAGTTTTGTGATTCTTAATATAAATGTGCTGCAAATTGTTTTCTTTTGCATTTTGTTAAAAATTCTTGTTGTTATATTATGTATTTATCCTGTAACCAGATATTGTATCTGTTGGGCAATAAATGAGTATTATTATAAATAAAGATTTAAGGTATAAATTTTTACAAAAACTCCATGACTTGATTAAATAGGTTTTGTAAATATTGAAATTTGAGATATTTTTGGAGCAGAAATGTTTGCTTTCTTTAAATCAAATAAATCAATCAATCTTGGTGTAATTTTAAAATAAATGAATTTGTTAATAAGTCAACTATTAAATAGTTTTATTTCCTACATATTATATTAAATTATAAATTAATACTAAAAACTATCGCTATTTGTAACGTTTTCTTTCCGTCCTGTTACATAAAACACAAGTTTTGTTAGTCTCACTTGAACAAGAGGTAATCTACATGAATTACAACAGTAATGCGGGCCTTCACGATATCGAGAAGTCATATGTAAATCCCAATGAGTATGTAATGTTGCAAACTCTGCCATGTTTATCATCAACAAATAACACTTGTGGCATAATTCCTGCGTAGAATTAGGTCCCGAATCTACTGAAATCATCGCCACTGTAAAACAATAGATATCTTGTTCAAGTAAGACTTCATTTGACGAAATTTCCCGAACTCGAGCAGTCATCACATCGTCCTGGTCGCTGCAGTCTTCTTCAATGCCTTCATCGACGTAGCCTTACCCGGCATCGTTATCCTCCAACGCACCTTGGTCGATATGATCTACAGCATCGTGCCATTCGTCATCATCGTCTAGGACATCGCCTTCGATGTCTCTAGCCACCTATGCGAAAATAAAAAATTAAATATATTATCAATAAATATAATATCAGAAATTTATACTACCTTGTAACAAAACACACATAGTAAACCAGTAAACGCAATTTTCCACCAGTTGTTTGTCTTGTCTTTGTCACTGTCCTGTCGTCTGTCCAAATCAAATGTTTTATTTACTTCATGTACTTATTATAGTTATATTAAACCTTTTACTCCGTATATATATTTCGGGTTGCCTAGATTTCCCCATCATTTAGTTGTGGCTATTCGTCGTCCTGAGGGTAGGCCACCCACAATTATTGTTTGTTTTTAGTTCTTACCTATATAATTATTTCGAATTTAGACGCGTCCACTACGACGGAGCGCAAAAACCTGCCTGATAGGCGAATGCTTTTTATTAGTTTTTACCCTCCGTAGTTTTTCCTATTTGATACCAAGCTCTGGTTGAAGATCCAGTTCTCTGAGATTCCACTTGTGGTAAATGAAAAAGAAGTTATTCTTATTTTCGCCTGTGGTATTTTTAGGTAGGTAGAAATAATTAACCCACCACCGGTAGTCAAACTTATTTATTGTAACATCTTGTATGAAACACCTATTGTATTTTTAGACGAACTTTTGTATTTGAAAACTATATTAAATCCCTGCAACCCGGAGAGTCGATTTAATCCCAACTTCCCTCCAAGAGTTCCATTGCAACATGGCGCCCAACTAGAGGCTTTGTCCTGTACAACATCATGGAACAGGATAATTCTCCCTCTTACAACCTGAGAACCAGGAGGATAGTTGGCCAAAGCATGCAGGGTACGACAATCGGAGGCGGTCTGCCCCGAACACCTATTCGAGTAGCTCAGGGACAACATACGCAAGGTAACAATGTTTCATTTCCATCATTATCAGGCTTGCCTACACCTGTTCAGGAGACAACAACTGAAGCTCAGAATTTCCCTCCAGAAACACTAGGAGCAGTAGGCAGGGATCGAAATAAAGCTGAAAATAATGTAACGTTAGCTATTTCAAAGTCAGAACTTACTGATATAATATCTAGTGAAGTAGCTAAGGCAATGCAATGTTTGCGAGTTAACGATGTTAGATCTCAAAATCTAGATCATAATTTAAATATACCTTTTCAAAATCTAGCTCAAGCCACACAAATAACTGCAAACTATACAATGCCTTCTTGGGGTTCGCAATATGGCAACCATACTAACCTAAATGGACCTAGATGTATTCTAGATACAAATGTTCTTAAATTGTTACCCACCTTTTGTCCTGAGGGCAACGTACACCCTGTAGATTTTTTAAATTATATTGAAACTTATCTAAACACTAGCAATGCTAGTATGAATCAATTAGCACTAGTAATATCAGGTTTATTTGTAAATTCAGCCAGAACTTGGTTCAATGCCTTCAGCAATACATTTACTACTTACCCAGAATTTAAAAAAGCATTCTTGGAACAATTTTGGGGACCTAACCAACAGTTACAAGTAAAATTAAAACTAGAATCAGGTAGATTTAATAATGACGGTTCTTTCGTTACATATTTTAGCAAGTATGTAGCTATGGCTAAACATTTGTCCCCTCCTTATTGTGTGGAACAGCTAATAGCTACAATTGCTCGCCACTTTCCACCAAATGTCGCATCAACTTTGGTAGGTGCAAATAGTCTCCTTGCAGCTTTAGATAGGCTAAGGCAAGCAGATTATTATTTCAAAAATACAGAGAAAAAACAGACTTTCACGACCAATACAAATAATAATAATACTAATGATACAAATCATTCTTCTTATTATAATAAAAAAGTCGAGCAATGGACCCAAACCTTTTTTTAAAAATAATAAAACTGAAAAAACAGTTTGTACTCTCGAGACTAGGGACGACGAGTTCTTGGAAAACGAGGACGACTCCCACATGTAGAGTCGGTTGTGGGAAGTATTTTAAACAAAACCGACCAAATGATTATCAAAAATAATCCAGTAAGCGAGTTGCTGGAGGAGTGTGATTTTGATCACAAGCCTGCAGACACTCGAACTTTCATAATTTCTATCAAATTATATGGGTATACATACCCAGCTATGATCGATACGGGTAGTACCATATGTGCTTTTCCGATGAGGTCTGGTCACAGCTGTCCGAAGCTCAAGAAATCATTCCAAGTTTTCCTTGCACCGGTGTCCGAGTAATCGGAGCATTTAAAAGTAAATATAAAAAGGTTTCGATTCAGGCTCTGCTCACTTTTACGATATGTAGTGAAATATTCTCACATGAATTTTTATTGATCCCTTCACTTGTTTACCCATTAATAGTAGGTGTAGACTTTTTAAGGCTACATAATGCCAAAATTTGTTTAGACGAAAATGTCCTAAAATTAAAATTAGGCGGAAAATCTGTTTTTGTTCCGGAAGTGCAAACAAATCATGCCTTCAAGGATCCAGCACCTATCGAAATTGCTGCTTTAGTGAATAATAGTACTTATTCTTCCCTTAGCAAGTATTCCGGTGAATTGGAACCTAAAGGTTCAGATTTTTCGTTAGTGTTGTCTAAGTGTTGTTTGTCTGAAACAGAAAAATTGTGTTTTAATGATTTACTAAATAAGTATAGTAGTATTTTTCAAATATACCGGGTCGTACCAGTTTGTATGAACATACACTTAAGTTAAAGACGATAAGGAATTTTTTATAAAGCCCTATCCAATTCCAGTAGCACACAGAGATGCTGTGGCAAAAGCCATTTCACAAATGGAGAGCTGGGGGGTCATTGAACGAGCCATCACCCCGTATATCTCACCACTTATGACCACCATAAAAAAAGATGGTTCGGTACGCGTTTGTCTCGATGCACGCCATCTAAATTCGGTTTTAGAACCAGATCGTGAACTTCCATTGCGAATAGGAGACATCATTGGTACGCTAAACGGCAAGAAATATCTGTCCAAGATAGATTTATCACATTCCTATTGGCAGTTACCGTTGCGTGAGTCCGACAGAAAATTCACAGGTTTCATGGTGGGCACGAAAACGTACCAGTTTTGCGTACTCCCTTTTGGTATATCGACCGCTGTTAGTTCCTTTACCAGGGCAATGGATACCGTTTTCGGAAGAGCGTATGACGATTTTCTAATTAGCTATGTCGATGACCTACTCGTTGCCTCTTTTTCCTTTTCAGAGCATTTAGAGCATTTGAAGCAGGTCTTCAGTCGCCTGCAAGATTGCGGTTTTACTGTTAAAATTTCAAAATGTAGTTTTTTCCAAACTGAAATGCACTTTTTAGGCTATATAGTTAGTCCTGAAGGGGTTCGTCCAGATCCTGCACGAGTTCAAGCTATCGTTGACTACCAGGTGCCTAGGAACATGAAGGAAGTCCAAAGATTTTTGGGACTTTGTAATTTTGACAGGTTTTTTACACCCAAGTTCGCAGAATTGTCGGAGCCTCTGACGCAGCTGCTACGTAAAAATCGATGGAAGTGGGGACAGGCTCAGGAGCAAGCGTTTCAAGGTTTGAAAGAAGAACTGCAGACTGCGACTCTTCTATACCATCAAACCCCGATTTACCTTGGCATGTAACCACGGATGCTAGTGACATCGGTATTTCAGGTCAGTTGTTTCAGGTGGTCAATGATCGAAAGCGGGTTGTGGCCTGGGCAAGTAGGTTACTCATCGAACGAGAACGTCACTACCACTCGAACGAAAAGGAAGTTTTAGCTGCCCTGTATTGTCTTCAGCGTTGGAGGAATTATTTACTTTCCAGTAGATTCACCCTGTATACTGATAATCGGGCGCTAACTTATTTAAACACTTGTAGGCTCCTCTCACCTCGCATTACTCGTTGGGCTCTAGCCTTACAGGAGTTTTCTTTTGATATAGTACATATCCCTGGACGGGAGAACGTCGCGGCCGATGCCCTCTCCAGGCACGCTTGTGGACGGTTACCAACACCTTCCGATAAGTGTTTTCAAATGTTCGCCTTGCATTTACCCTCGCAATTCCAACATATACTGAAAAATATTAAGTCATATCAGTTGCAAGATCCCAGACTCGTGGATATTCGAAACAAAATAAATAGCGACGAAACATTAAATAAACGATATGTTTTGATAAACGACATCTTGTATAAAAGAGGTTCAGACGAAAATATTCTCTTATTATGTATTCCTGAATGTTTAATAAAGGATATCATTGTTAATTTCCATATCTCATTAGGCCATTTTGGCGTATACAAAACATGGGTAGCCCTGCGGGATGAGGTTCATTTTCATAATATGCAACGCACCATAAAAAAATATATTAAAACGTGTGATATTTGTCAAAAGGCAAAAATTTCTATTTTACCAAATCCTCCCCAAAAACAAATCGTACCTGAATCTAAAGATGACCTTTTGGCTATTGACGTTTTGGGGCCGTTGGTTCGTAGTCGTGCAGGGGTTTGCTACATCCTTGTGGTGTTTAATGTTTTACTAAATATATTACTTTATTTCCCTGAAAAGGGCCACTTCTCGCGCCATGATAAACTGTCTAGTGAAAAAATACTTCCCCTTGCATGGTCAACCTAAGCGAATATTGCACGATAATGCTACTCAGTATTCCTCTAAGTTATGGAAGTCTACGTTTGAGTCACTCGGTATAAGACTGGTTTATGTTTCCGTACGACATGCCCGTGCAAACCCCTCCGAAAGGTGTATGAGGGAAATAGCACGTATTTTACGTACCTATTGCCACGACCATCATAGTAAGTGGGCGGTTAACATCTCCTTGTTTGAAGAATTTTTGAATTCAGTAGTACATGAGGCTACCGGATTTGCCCCAAACGAGTTACAGTTTGGTGAGGATCGAAATAGATTACTACCTCCTTCGGTATCTCCACCAGCCTGTACCTTACCATCTCCAGAGCAAAAGTTGGTTCTGGCAGAGGCTTCCCTCAAGTCTAAGGCAGAGCGTCGGGCAATTCGGTACCCCGGTCGCCCCTATGTACGGTTCGCCATTGGCGATGCGGTCCTGTTGAAAGCGAATAATCTCTCATCCGCATTAAAGGCTGAAACAAAAAAATTATTGTTGCTTTTTGAAGGTCCTTATCGTATTAAGAAAGAAATTCGAGATGATACTTACGTGTTGAGTTATATGGAAAATCAAAAGGAACGTGGGGTGTTCCACGCTAGCCACTTGAAACGATACAACTATATGCCACCGTGAGTTGTTCAAATAATTATTTGCTAATCACTATATTATGTCAAAATTTTGATAAAGTTATACCACAACTCAACGGGTCAGGGGGGTGAGATGTAACAAAACACACATAGTAAACCAGTAAACGCAATTTTCCACCAGTTGTTTGTCTTGTCTTTGTCACTGTCCTGTCGTCTGTCCAAATCAAATGTTTTATTTACTTCATGTACTTATTATAGTTATATTAAACCTTTTACTCCGTATATATATTTCGGGTTGCCTAGATTTCCCCATCATTTAGTTGTGGCTATTCGTCGTCCTGAGGGTAGGCCACCCACAATTATTGTTTGTTTTAGTTCTTACCTATATAATTATTTCGAATTTAGACGCGTCCACTACGACGGAGCGCAAAAACCTGCCTGATAGGCGAATGCTTTTTATTAGTTTTTACCCTCCGTAGTTTTCCTATTTGATACCAAGCTCTGGTTGAAGATCCAGTTCTCTGAGATTCCACTTGTGGTAAATGAAAAAGAAGTTATTCTTATTTTCGCCTGTGGTATTTTTAGGTAGGTAGAAATAATTAACCCACCACCGGTAGTCAAACTTATTTATTGTAACATCTTGTATGAAACACCTATTGTATTTTTAGACGAACTTTTGTATTTGAAAACTATATTAAATCCCTGCAACCCGGAGAGTCGATTTAATCCCAACTTCCCTCCAAGAGTTCCATTGCAACCTCACCATCGATGTCGTTATTAAGCACATGGTCTACACCCGGGCAATGTTGATGTTTGCGTCCACAAACTCCTAAGTAAAATAAATTTAAAATTTATTACAATAATAACATTTTAAAGATTATTTAATACCTCCTCTTCTGCTATATCCACAACCAACCGGATATCTTGGCCGTCATCAGATTCAGAGTCCGTTGAAATATCCTATACAATTATTTTTTAAATAATGTAAATATAAAAACGATTAAAAAATATTTACCTCTTGGTCGAAGAGAGCAAGTCTCTCTAATAATGCATAGTTAGGTTTTCCTAAACGTGCCATGGTTAAATTGATAGGTGGATATTAATATTTTAAATAATAATATTTATTTACAAATGAGTTGCAAACAAAATACTGAATTGAAATAAACCTCCTCCGTAGATTATATAGTGCCTCTGACGTCGTCTACGTGACGTCACATCGTATTAGTCAAATTTTTATTGTCCTTCAACGTTATCTAAGGTCAACTTTGGTATAACTTGCTAGTAACTATATTGTGTAGAGGTCATTCGTGACAAATTAATGAAGGTCATTAAGGAGATGTCTATATAAAATTTATTTTGTCCAGAGGACGTTTCAAAGTCATCTATTACTATGACTTTCAAATCCATTAGCGGTCGTTCATGAAGAGGTCATTCAAGGACATGTGCACTATATAAAATAGAGGTCAATTGGATGTGACTTATTCCTATGACATTGAAATTAATTAGCGGTCATTCGTGACGTCGTCATGAATGTCATTCAAGGTCGAGTGGTGGGAGGAGGAGGAGTCTTCGGACCGGTATAACGACCCTACTGGCTGCCTCCGAATACCTGGCGTCCTTCGGTAGTAATATAGCCCTTCCATGGCAAACCTGCTCTACCATGGTCGAGAATTTTTTTTCTCATATATTTTCAGGTATTAATAATATTGTGTGAAACTAACTACTCAGTGGACAAAAGCCCCAACCTGCGTTGAATTACACCCACAATATCTACCCATATATTCCTTATTATTAGCTTTTGTAACATTTTTTACTGTTTAAGAAAGGTATTTTAAGCTAATATGTATCAAATCTCCTACAATTCCTATCAATGAAGTCATATGTATGTTCTCTGATACCAAACATCTAGGTATGCTAATGAACATCCACAGACAAAACTCTATTCAAACTCGAAATTCAACCACAATAATTGAGATCTCACTTATTTCTGCGTTTTATTTTGGATCGCTTCATCAGGTGGCCTCCTTTAACTTGAGTCAAATATCTAACTATAAAGATGATTATACCAATAAATTAAAATTATTTGAAATTGAATGTCAAAATGAAATATCGACAACGTCAAACTGATTAACTGTCAATGAATATCATAACAACCTACTAAAATAAATAAAAATTAATAAAAAATTTTAGGTTAGTAAATATATTAAATTTTTTAGATAATTATTGAATAGAGTTTTGTCTGTGGATGTTCATTAGCATACCTAGATGTTTGGTATCAGAGAACATACATATGACTTCATTGATAGGAATTGTAGGAGATTTGATACATATTAGCTTAAAATACCTTTCTTAAACAGTAAAAAATGTTACAAAAGCTAATAATAAGGAATATATGGGTAGATATTGTGGGTGTAATTCAACGCAGGTTGGGGCTTTTGTTCACTGAGTAGTTAGTTTCACACAATATTATTAATACCTGAAAATATATGAAAAAAACTATACATAAAAGGTAAAATTTTTTATTAATTTTTATTTATTTTAGTAGGTTGTTATGATATTCATTGACAGTTAATCAGTTTGACGTTGTCGATATTTCATTTTGACATTCAATTTCAAATAATTTTAATTTATTGGTATAATCATCTTTATAGTTAGATATTTGACTCAAGTTAAAGGAGGCCACCTGATGAAGCGATCCAAAATAAAACGCAGAAATAAGTGAGATCTCAATTATTGTGGTTGAATTTCGAGTTCTCACTCCAGAGGTTAGTAAATATATTAAATTTTTTAGATAATTATTGAATAGAGTTTTGTCTGTGGATGTTCATTAGCATACCTAGATGTTTGGTATCAGAGAACATACATATGACTTCATTGATAGGAATTGTAGGAGATTTGATACATATTAGCTTAAAATACCTTTCTTAAACAGTAAAAAATGGTCGAGAATATTTCAGAGTTACTCGTGGGACAGAAATGAATGCTACCACTAAAACCAATACAGAGGCGTCCTCCTCTCAAATCAGGGATGTGGATGGGGATCCACCTCAAATAACCCCCAACGTAAACACAAACCTGGAGACGGGGTTTGCACCCCGGTTCTTGGTTGTGCAAAGAGTAGAAGGTGACTTCGCCAAGGTGAATCCCTTCACAATTGAGAAAAATTTATACAGTCTGATTGGTAATGCTAAAAGTGTTAATAAAATTAAAGATGGCTTGTTAGTGGAAACCGTCTCTGCCGCACAGTCTAGACGTCTTCAAACGGTAGAAATGTTAGGTGATCTTCCAGTAAGAGTAGTTCCTCATAGGAATCTGAATACATCGAAAGGAGTAATATACTGTCGAGACTTATTAAATTGTTCGATTGAAGAAATTCTTGAGGGACTAAAGAGCAAAGTGTTATTGGTGTTAAACGTATAAAAGTAAAGAGGGATGGGAATTTCATTGAATCACCAAACCACATACTTACATTTAACACTCCTGTTCTCCCTAAACGAATCAAGGTTGCTTTCTATTCTCTCCAGGTTAGGTTGTATGTCCCACCACCTTTACGGTGCTTTAAATGTCAAAAATTCGGCCATACCTCATTTCGTTGTAATGAAGAACAAGTTTGTGTATGTGGAAAACCGTTACATGTAGGTAGTACCTGTGAAGAACCTGTGGTTTGTGTCAACTGCAAAGGACCTCACTCAGCTCGATCTCGCAATTGTCCAGTCTATAAACAAGAAACGGCAATTCAGGAAATAAAAGCTAAAGAAAATATTTCATACATTGAAGCAAAGAAAAAAATTACAGTGAGTACCCCAACAACCAATGTGTCTTATGCAGAAGCTGTTAGCTCCCCTCCAAAAATCGACTATAAGTCTTTAATAAATCAGTTAATACCTGAAATCGTGACCGCACTAACACCTCTCATGAAACAGGAGACACCATTGCAAACGTTCAATGTTCCTAGCGTAAGCGCTCAGGAAAAACGAAAACGAGATTACTCGCTTGAGCAAGTAGTATCTCTGTCATCGGGGGATGAAACATCCCTTAGTTCGCAGGTGGCAGAGATAAAGAAAAGACCAAAAAAGCGAGGCTGGCCTAAGGGCAAGCCCCGGAAACAAACTCCGGACCGTGGTGAAAACACGGACTCGCATGTCTAATGAATTTGTGATATTATTCTGTGATAAAAGTCTGTGATATATTTTATTTATTTATTTATTTATTTATTCGTTGTATTTTTTTTTGTCCATTATTATAATCTATGTTATTTATTTTACTTAAACAAAAATGGATTCTAAAATAATTCAGTGGAATTGTAGAGGTATGATCAAGAGATATTGCGATATTGGACTTTTACTTCAAAATGATCCAATATGCTTATGCTTACAAGAAACCAAATTTATTACTGTTTAAGAAAGGTATTTTAAGCTAATATGTATCAAATCTCCTACAATTCCTATCAATGAAGTCATATGTATGTTCTCTGATACCAAACATCTAGGTATGCTAATGAACATCCACAGGTTGGGGCTTTTGTCCACTGAGTAGTTAGTTTCACACAATATTGTTAATACCTAAAAATATATGAAAAAAACCAAATTTAGTCCAAACCAGGTGTAT
>JALDAQ010000390.1:0-14158 GCA_025584915.1 Monochamus saltuarius
GTCTCCTGTGCCACGTCAACTCGGAAATTGGCATTTATACCATCGCTTATGCGGATGATCTTACTATGCTGATTAGTGGAAGGTTTGAAGGGATCCTTAGTTAAGGATTGCAAAGATCCCTAAGAACCATTGAAAAGTGGTGTGAGGATCATGCTCTGTCCGTCAACCCCAGGAAGACAGAAATGGTTCTCTCCACGAGGAAGAGAAAAATGGGGCCAATAAAGGCACTAACCCTTCTAAACACGTTAAGCTTTGTATAGGATGTGAAATACCTTGGAGTCGCACTTGTGAAGATAACTGTGGAATGATGTCCTCAGGAAGATGCCCCTTCTGCAAGCAGACACTGACAGTATTCCTCCCAAATTTGTTTTTGAGATACCCTACATGGTACTTATCAGGAATGAAGAAGCCGCCAGTGAGAATGTAATCAACATCTTCACTGACGGGTCACAAAGGAAGGAAGGTGCAGGATGTGTAATCTATTCCAGATCCCTACGCATTCAATATCAGTGGTCAATGGATAGGCATGCTACCGTGGTACAAACGAAATTATCAGGTATAACCATAGCTGCCAAAGACATTGTACAGGCATACAACTGGCAAATTATCAAAATCTACACAGATAGTGGACAATCACTACTGATCGAACCGAATTCCTTCATATACGTTTTTTATTATCAGTTGCTCATCACTTAGGTCAGGTCGTTTACCATCAGACCGTTTACTAGAACCGGCATTTTGATCCATTTTTTAATTATTATTATATCGAATTTTTTGGGGAGAAATTGAATTTTGTTTGTAGTGTTGACATCTCTAGTAGAGGGTGCTACTTATGGCACATCATGCTTCTATTAAATGGTAAAACTTTTTTCCGGCTAAGAGTATCATATCTGACTATTGAAACAATCGATTATTGTACCTTTTTCATTTGAAAAAGGTATACCTTGTTGAGGTCATCAAGAGTAACCGTTTTCGAAATAATCCTATTTGAAATATTAGTAAAAGCTGTTTTGGTTTCAGGGAAAGTGCTAGCTACTTCCCCTTAAAATACAGCAAAAGTTATTCCGACTTCCAAAATGTATGCAAATATTTGGATTTTAAATTTTAAATTTGGCACCCTGTAGATGGAAAAACAGCAACGTTCGCATACAGTATATTTGGCTTAATTACTCTATTTTGAAGTCGACAGGCATTAAGTTCTGACCCATTATTAATGAATGAATCGTTTATTTTCTAATCGTCCAATTAATGAATGAATCATGTCTAATCGTCCAACATATTTTACCAATACTAGTTTTTGACACTATAGAATTGTGGATTCTGTTTCCTGTGATACAAACGTGTAAACCAAAGATTTACTTTTGACTTTGACCCATTGAAACGCTATATATATCAGTAGAAGTTTGACATTTAATTTTATTTTATATCAATTCAGGAGAGAACACTCCAAACCGTGATTTGTTGTCACGAATAATCTTGATATATGCTTCTATTGAATGGGATCCCATTTCTTTACAGTGCAACTGTCGTATCTATGTCACATGAATCAGTTTAGTGTAGAAAATCGTACATTTTTCAAATTGAATGGAAATATATTTAACACAAACATATTGTTTCTACTACATCCAATTACGTATCAATATAATCTGGTATCTGTCATTGGTATTAAATGTTGATTGTATATAAGTCTCACGATTCATAAATGATAATAAATATTAAATGGCAAATTTAAAAATGGGCTTGCAATGTTATAATAATAATTATTATTATATGCGACATTAATTTCGTATGCAGAACGTTTCTTATTATATCAGTATTATTTATAAACGTGAATGATTTAAATTCTCGATATATTTGGTATACACAACCTACGTATATGCATAAATGTTTTCAATATATTGATGCGGAAGGAAGCTTACTTATCTTTTGAGATTATTAATTGTGCTATTGGTTGCGTTTATAGTTGTTAATTGTATAAGGGAATTAACAGGCCTTTAATCTACGAGAAAAAATTGACACTTGACGCGCAGCCACTTAAGGCATAAGATGTATTTTTAATCAAATATTGGCACAGCCTTTTCTTAAAAGAAACTAAATAATTTAATTTTTTTATTCCAGATGGTAATTTATTAAAATTCTTGAAACCCAAACAAAAGGGTGAATCGTAAGATATTTTATATCTATAAATATGAATGTGAAGTTCTTTATTTTCCTAGTACCCTTCTTGTGTATATTTTAAAATGTTAAAATCATTTATGGTTAAATTTTAGTTGCTACAATGTTTTTGCCCATTATGAAACCTGATGATTTGAGTTTTTCAACATTAAGATAGTGATCATTGAATTCATACCATGCACCGGCTGACATTAGTAAAACATTTGTCTTTCTCTCCAAACACTCATCCAAGTTATCTGACACTGATAAAGACGTGTCATCCGCATACATGACAAAAAATGAGTCTGAAATAATATTACCGAAATGGTTGGTATACAGTAAAAAAAGTATTGGGCAGAGAATAGATTCTTGTGGAACCCCCATACCTACTTTTAGAGCTTCAGATGTATTTTTGACGAGATATCATTGCTTGTATGTGTTAAACACAACATATTGAGTTCGTCCTTCCAAGATAAATGCCACCCATTTATTCGCTACACCTCTTACACCATACGAATCCAGTTTTGATAGTAATTTACTGTGGTTGAGGCAATCAAACGCCCTACTGACATCACGGAATATACCAATTGGGCATTCTCCCGCTTCAATATATTGAATAATTTTGTAATAGAATAATAGTAAAGCTGTGCTGATTGATAGTAAAAATATTATATTTTGCAATAATGTATTATCATTTTGTGCGTTAATAATTTTTTTTAGAAGTCTCAATTTTTTTTTAAGAATTTGTAGTAATATTTAGGTGAGTTTACTACAATGTTACCATAGTAAATAACTGGTAGTATTATGCATATATTTTTAAATTGTATTGTAAAATAAGAGTGAAATAAAATATTATAAATTTTAAAATACTTGGTAAACAGTATTTGTTTTACCGGTGAAGCCGGTATGCTATAAAGTTAGCATTATTATCGACTAAGCGACCTTTTTTAGTCCAGTTTTTCTGGTGGTCGCTATATTTGTCACTGCTGTTTCGATGTTGGAATAATGAAAACGCCCTTCTTCTTGTTATATGTTTTGTAGGTTGCAATGGCATGACTTATGATTTTGGCTCTTCTGAATCAACTGGTTTACGGTATGGTATTACTATTTGTGGCTGCTATCGAGGTCGCTATATTCCTCTAATGTGTTTTTCAATATAAGTATCTGAAAATTTAATTTTATTAATGGATTTTAACGTCTCCTGGGAACATCTTTAATCATTTCCGCATTTAGTAATTGTGTTTACTCATTATAACTACCGAAGCAAAAAAGATGGGCCAAGGAAAGTATTTTTGTTGAAACTGCAAACATAGACTTGCTGAAAGCTATCAAGTTAAACAACTAACTCTATTGACACTGCGTGATAAATGGAGTCGTTGTATAAGGATCTCGATCAAGATAACATTAAATTAATGGGAAAATATAAAGGGACTCATATTCCATCCCACGTAAAGCGAAGAAGTATACAGAGTGAATTTTTAGAGAGAATGTTTTTCCTACTACGTAATAATGGCCCTAATTTTCAAGTTATTACTTTGTACTTTTATGGAACATTTAATTAAAAAATATAGGTTACACAATGCAAATGTCCATATACAGCAACATTTAAGAAATTCATTACATTGTAATGAAATATTGATAACTTTTCTTAAATGAGGATATTTAGACAACTTAATATTGTTGTTTACCAGAACAGCTCTTACATAACTACATTGCAAAACAAATTTTATGTGTAGACAAGATTTTCCAGTATGAAATTCAGGATGTATAAAATTTCAGTCTTTGGATTTACACACTCTGTCTTTTTATACGTTTTACACAATATTTGTATATAATAACATATACTAATTCTGTCTAATATTTACTAATAATGTGTAATGTATAATAAAATTCGCAATTTCGTGTTAACACACCACTGTGTTCTATATCTTTATTTCTGACTCCTGGATGTGCACAACTGACAGCTGCAGTAGATAACAGTTCCAACACATCGTACGCCATTTTGTCGTGTCGCGTTGTTGTGTTCAGTTAGTTCTCATTCGTGGTGATCAAACGGAGAATATTTAAAAAATGATAAGTACACTGCCAAATAAGCTGCTGTGTGAGATTTTCCGGTGTGTAATTCAGAATGTGTAAAATTTTCGAACTACATATAGGGAAGTATTAAGCAGGTTTTAGAAAGGGGAGGTCAACAACGGACCAAATCTTCATGGTGAAGGAAATTCTGACTACATGCTATGCGTCTGGGATACAAACTAAGTAACATTTTGAAACAATTTGGGATACGAACCAAACTGATTAGGCTATTGAAAATGACCTTAGAAAATATTAAATCCAAAGTACGAATAAAAGGTGAATGTTTGGAAGGCTTTACTATTGACACAGGACTGAGACAAGGAGACCCACTCGCAACGCTTCTTTTTAATTTAGTATTAGAAAAGGTCATAAGAGACAGTCAGTTGAACAGAGAAGGACACATATTGTTTAAAAGTCACCAAATAGTAAGTTATGCAGATGACGTGGCCATTATTGCCAGAGATAGTAGGGAATTAGAAGAGATAACGATAAAACTTGTGGAGGAAGCACGTAAAGTAGGATTGCAGATAAATCAAGAGAAAAGTAAGCTTTTGCGAATAGGAGAACAAAAAAAGGATTCCAATTTTAAATTGAGAACAGAGCATGACACAATGGAGTTTGAAGAAGTTCAAGAATTTGTGTATTTGGGGGCGCTAATAACAGCTAACTGTGATGAGGAACAAGAAATTAATAGGAGAATAATAAAAGCAAACAGAAGTTCGGCAGCAGTCAACCACTTATTGAAATCAAAAAATTTGTCCAGATGAGTAAAATTTAGAATGTATAAAACCATTTTTTAGACCGACAGCGCTATATGGTAGTGAAACCTGGGTTCTCAATAAGAAGTCAAGAGAAAACCTTTTAAGGTGAAAAAGGAAGATCTTAAGAAGAATTATAGGGGGTCAGAAGATGGAGGAAGACTATGTAAGGAGAAATAATGAGGAAATATATGCAATGTACCAGGCACCGACAATAGACGAATTTGTAAAAGTCAAAAGAGTGCAGTGGTTTGGGCATCTAGAACGTATGGAAGATGAAAGGGCAGTTAAGAAAATAGTAGAGAGTAAACCTAACTACAAGAAAAAAAGAGGCAGACCGAGGAAGCGATGGAGAGAGGGAGTGGGAATAGATCTAACGGAGAAAAATGTAACGGATTGGAAAAGAAAGGCGAAGGACAGAATGGAGTCGAGGAGAATAATATAGCTCTGGGCCTAAAAGGCCTGTAAACAGCTTTATATATATATAATATTCGACAAGCAACAAATTAGAATATAATTAACTAGCCAAAAAGGTAAGTGAGCTTATTACCTATTGATAATGTGTTCCTAGATGCTAAAGCTAATCAAAATTATAACTTAAAAATATTAGGGCTTAACAAATTCACTATAAGATTTTATATTGTGTTTTGTTTTTCTTTAAATTTTAGAGAAAGAAAATGAAATTTTCAGACTGCTACTAGCTAATTTTTGAAAGTCTTGTTATATAATATGTACCTACCTAAATACATATTTGTTTAATGTTTATTGTTTCGTTGTTTATGATTTACTAGAACGTTATTTATTTTTAATAAAAAGTAACAGTAAGTAGTAAGTTAACACAGTGGATTGTGTTAAATCTAATCTTTAACCCACTGCTTCATACAGAAAAATGTATACAAATATACACAATCTCGTGTGGACCTCGATTAACACATTATCCTTCTTTTTCTGTGGCTTTGTGATATGCGGTTCTGTTAAAACATATATATTTTTATAGTGTATTTTAGTTTTATTTTATAACTTAAGTACTGACTGAGATTCAATTTAGGTATAGGTATATAAAAATATTTGTGTTTTATCAAACAGCTGTTTTATGCAATATCAATGTCATTTTTATTATTAGTCATAAATAACTTCAAAACAGTTAAAATTATTTCCTGAATATTTTACGAATGATTTTGTTGTATGTGAGTATAAGTATATCTTTAGAAAATTTCATAAAAATCAATCAGATCGTTCAATAACCAGTGCCATATAACAACTTACACAAATATTTTCCCTTCCTGTCCAATTTATTTATGAATATAATCATTGCCATAAAATCGTGGGGCTTGACGTGCACAAATAAATGGTAATTTCAGACATTCCGCATTTCATTTCAGTTTGTATGAAAAATGTTCAGGAAGAGATAAATTATGGCGAACAAAATGGCCCTTATATTTACGCATCAGTAGTATCTACATGATGCAAATCTGCAATAGAAAGACGGAAATAAGAAAGAATTACTGGAAATATCACTTTTACTTTCCAAATCCTTATAATTATTATCTGTTTAAACAATTATATTTGAACACGTTTTTCTAGTGTGTTTTAATGCTTATCTAATGCATAATATTTTAAAAAATTAGAAAATAAATAAAAATAGAAGAATTTAGTTTTGTTTTTTACTTCGCTGGTTCTCTTT
Source organism: Monochamus saltuarius (assembly GCA_025584915.1). Lineage (NCBI taxonomy): Eukaryota > Metazoa > Arthropoda > Insecta > Coleoptera > Cerambycidae > Monochamus > Monochamus saltuarius. The sequence continues at coordinate 6,673 of JALDAQ010000390.1, forward strand.
AAAACGGCTAATAATGTAGTGATAGTTAAATAACTCTGTTGATTGAATACATAGTAATAATGTGTGATTCGTTAAAATATTTGTTCGACCAAAGACATAACAAATATGTTTATGTGGATAATATTAGAGTAACTGAGAAATATATAAGAGATAGATTTTTTGTTAAACTTGAAACGAAATACGTATCTAAGTAAATTACTCGGTTGACTTTTACTACTTTTTACTAGGATCAATTAATATTACCTAATGGGAGATAATAGATATAGTTTATATTCCAGGACAGCTCAAGTAACGGCGATGTTAAAAATTCCGTTATTTGTTATCTATTGAAAGAAAATGTTGTCGACAGTTTTATATGAAATATGTTGGTTCATTATATCTGCCACTATTGCCACGATAATATGATTTATCTCGGAGGCAAAAATAAATTACAGAAATTAATATTTCAAAGTTATAAAACATACAACAAAATATTATTCAACCTTGCCATACCTAATTATTAATCATTTCATATTTATTAAAACTTAATTTTGTGACATGTAATATGGTCCATATTATGTGGTTTGTATTTTAATTTTTTTAATTATGCAGGTGTGCGACATTAAAATAGTGCAGCACTATACATAAAATATTCATTTAGAAAGGAGACTAAAAAGGCGTACATGTCCTATAAGCAGTGCCACAGGACCATTGGTAAAACCTGCGGAACAAAACTAAAGGTGGTCATGTGGACACGGACAAAACCATCAGAATCTACATAGATAGTAGATAATCACTACTGATCTTACATAATCGTAACAACTAGATCAGCATGGGAATGCCATCAGGCACTGGTAGTGGCTTAAACCGACAACAGCATCCTGTATGCTGGGTGGAGGGACACTGGCGGTGCAATGGCTATGAAGCTGACAAACTAGCCAGGAGGGCATCGGGTCTCAATATTTTTGGACCTGATCCCTCCAGTATGCTTCCGTTGTCAGCTTTTGCTGAAATTGTCAAGGAGGACACCCACACAGAATTTAGGAAACGATGGGATGAAAAAAATAGCTGGCAATTTGCTAAGAAGTTCCCCAGCAAGGATACAGGGAAAAAGTACCTAGCCATGTATAGGACGAATCTTCGCCTGGTGATAAGTATTGGACACTGTTGGCTAAGGAAGCACCTTTATTATATGAGGAAGTGTGAAACACCTCTTTGTAGGGGTTGCGAACAGGAAGACGAAACAGTACTCCATGGACTCTGTGAGTGTACTGCCATTTCATCAATAAGAAAATCCGTGTTGGGAGAACGACGATGACCTTCTATGGCCTACATTAGAGAGATGAGACACCCTCTGACCATTGTCGCCATATTATTTTCTTTATTAGGCTGGTTAGCGGATCAGGTGAATTGATCCTCTAATGGTAGCAGGTACAAGAGGCCCAATGGGCCCTAAGTGCTATAGCTTCTTAAGTTACCCTACCAACATTTCCAGATTCCAGACATTAAAATAGTCTACAATATAGTTGTATAGATATTTTTATATAATCAAAGTCTAGGGAACGTTTGGACAAAGAGAAGACTTTGCTTTTAAGTCTCTTTCAAGTAAATGATGATACAGGTTTAAACATTTTTCTTTATTAAAATTATAACTGATTTATGCTTATATTTGCTTTACTATAAGTAAAACGTGTATATGCCATTTCTACATTGCTATATATAATTTTAATTTTTTTAAACTTACGATGGGAACACAAAAATAATTTTACCTAATAATTAAGTACTTTAATAGCTTGTTAACTTAATATGACCTTCATCAAATAACAAGAACCATCCACTATTCAAAACCATGAACTTTTAGAACTTCATTTTAATATTAAATATGAACAAACACAAACAAACTAGAAAATGATCTATTCTCTGAGAAGAATGCAAGCGACTTTTTTTATTAAAGAAGTACGTCAGAAAATTCTGCCACTGCTTGACAGATTTACATAAAATTGGTCTAAGCTGTTCCCATTAATTAGTAATATCATATTTCCAAGTTTTGCCAATCTATAGAAAAATTAATGCCCTCTTGTTTAGGCCTCTGCTTTATTAGGCCTAAAATAACCTAAGGAATTACCCAAATTACATGAGCGGCATTATAATACACCCTGTATATTAAGAGAAGTATTTTAGGTCAAAGAAAATAAAAAAATAATGCAGTGCACTTGAGCATGAAAAATTAAATATTTTGCTATTTCTCATGGGTTTTGCCCTTTGTCATGGGTTTCGCATTTCTCATGGGTTTTTCCTATACGTTTCGCTTGCTGTCTTGTTAGGCATATACACTGATTTGTTTTCGATTGATTAACTGTTTTCTTCTTCATATAATCTTGTACAAAATAAGGAAGTTCTAACCAATATCAACCGAATATTTTCTGTTATCTAATGTCTTAGATAATTATTATGTAGTTGATAATTGTAGTGATTTTACATATTCATGATTGTCAAGTAGGTACCTACGATCACTCTACCTCATTTCTTTTAATTGAGGGGATTCTGCCACCTTCTGCCATATCTTTTTCTGTAATGAATATATTTTTGTTAACTTCAAAAAAGGATATTAAACAGGCACACGTTACATAATCCCACTGAATATTTTTGTGAAACAGAAAACATCTCTCCCAATTGCGTGCTTCAGATTTTTACAAAAAATAACCACATATATAATGCGCGTAGGGTACTAGGTATATCTGAAAAATTGCTAACACAAGTCTTCTATTTTTCTGAAAAATATTTCAAATTAAAAGTGAACATAAAATATAAATTTTTACTTTATTGTAAAGGTATTTAAACTAATATAAATCAATTTTCCTACAATTCCTATCAATGAAGTCGCATGTATGTTCTTTAATACCAAATATTTAGATGCTAATGAATAATTCTAATAAATCTGAAATAAAAACTAATTTCAAATATTTTTAATTTATATTATAATTTTTATAGTGAGATAATTGACTCAACTTAAAGGAAGAACAGAGAAGATAATGTGTAATTTAACTCTGGTTGGGGCTTTAGTCCGCAGAGTAGTTTCAAACAATGTTAAAACCTAATAAATAAAAAATGTATACATAGAAGTTTTGTGGCTAACAAGAAGTGTGACTATTCTGCAAATGCATTTCAGTCAAACTACTGCGAACTCTACGAAATAAACTTGCAATATTTTTTCAAATTATAGTACAATATCACGTCAATATAACGTTTGTATGTATATTTTTTTAATTTTGTTGTGAAGCTTTAGTTGAGTGTAGAGGAGTAGAAATATATTAAGATCCCTGCATAACTTGTCAATTGCCAACTTTATATAACTGTGCACAGCTGTCCTGTTTAAAAAGATATATCTACATTTACTTCCACATATTAATATTAATCATCCTGTACAAACAAAAATATTTTCCAAATATGTGCCATGATGTGACAGTAATAATTTTTAAATTTAAATGTTAATTAGATGTATTTTATTTTATGAATGAAAAAAGTAAGTATTGTCGTTGAGTTAGAAATTATAGATAGAGCCCAGAGCCCAGAAGTCGAAGACTTGTGCGGGAGAGGGGGCGGCATCTTATTATTAAGCAGGCCGCATTTGCGCCCATCCGGAACGACTTACGTTGGTAGGCCCTAACCACCATTCAGTGCAGGAATGAGGGAAACCTCATTAATTAGGGGGGTAGTCAAATGTCAACCAGTATCAATTTCTCACATGATCCAAGTCAACATTCTTCCATCCTACCATACCCGCAGAGAGGGTGCCAATCTCTCCACGAATATAGCTTAAACACGGTCGACCGGCTGCAGGGGTCGAACCCACAGCGATCCAGTCACCTCGATTCAAGTACTGACGCCTTAAACCGCGCGACCACTGACCGATCCGAAATGCATATACACTTTTGGCCCGACATAGTATTAGGCAATAGTAGCTCTTTGGTTCTAAGATTCTTCAATTTATCAATAACTTATTCTTCACGGAGGTTTTCTTTGCTTGTTAAACCATTGAATCACACAGAACACTCAAAATTGCTTGTTGTTAACAACAGTTCTCGACAGACGGACAAATCTCGGGCCCAAAAAGCCCCTACTGTAAAACACGGTGTAACATAACGGAACGTCAAACATGAAGGCCTTTATTTCTTGTCCGACTTTAAAAACATTTTGCTCTATAAATATTTTCTATTAGGGCCTTTTTTTCGAGATACAGGGTGTTAAACTTGTAGATCGTATACGCATTTCGCCATTAAGGTTGCGCCTCTATCTATAATTTCTCACTCAACAGTATTGTAATAAAATCCAATAATTCTATATAATGGCGGATGCGCCAGTTTTACGGCATATTTCAAGATTTACGATATTTTGAAACGAATTAACTTCAAGAAACAGTTAACTATATATTTTATAACTTCTACTTAACGACACTGTGAGCAGAAAGCCTTCTCTGACAAAACGATGCCACATTGTTGCCAAAAAGTAACAGAATAGTTTGTATTACTCATGTCTTTGTTTCAAAGTGGGTCAGGCTGACATTTACAAAAGTTTAAAGCCACTTACTTGCCTTGTTCCCCAGAAACTACATACTCCTCAATTTTTATTTTACCGTTTGCAGTAAAAGCTTCCTCATATAAAGCATGTAGATGCTTTAGATATATAACTATACTGAACACATGAAACAGTTTACGATCTATAAAAATTTACAATGGCCTAAATAAGTTGTGAATTCGATTGAGTATCCTAGAAATTAACTAAGGTAAGAAATATTTATTTGTTGTTGGATATTATGTAACACACACAATGTATTGCAATTACAATAGAAAGTCTAAGTAAATAGAAATATTTTTATGTATAATTTATACTTCATTAATGTTTATACACTGTCACCTTACAATAACGTTATAAAGTCATTCACAACAATCTTAGAGCACATGATGTCCAACAGTCAGAATAATAACTGCTGAAAAAAAATATGTAACATCAACTTTGAAATAGAACTTGTCAATTCATTAACGTGCACTGATATTTTTTACTTCAATTTTAGTCCAAGTCAGTAGCGGTATAAAGCATTATTTCAGTAGTATATACTATATGTTCATTTGTGTTTTGTATTATACAGGGTGTCCGGAATATGAGTGCCGTCTTATATAGTTTGTCTACAAATACATTTCGAAAATAAAAATACAACTGCATTAATATGCAACAATATATTACGAAATTACAAACTAAGGTACAATTAAGGTTAAGTAAAAGCGCTTGTAACGTAATTTGTTCGTAATTTAATTTTTGGATCAGTATTAATGAAGTAAACAATTGAAGTTTCCGAGAAACTCGTTAAAACTGTAACGTACTGTAACGTTTGACAACGTTGCAGTATCAGGCTACTATTGATAACCTAAAAGTAATATTAGTTATAGCTAATACGTTCAATTTTTCTCTAGTTTTTCTTACACTTGTAACTATTATTCTGTGTTGTGAAAAGAGCTCTCAGAAAACCATTCACAGTAAGTACCTATGTTTAGATGCACCCATTTTGATTATAATTTATAAATACATAACAATCCTATGATAGTAAGTGAGCGGCATTGTCACATATTCAAGACCTGTTTGCTGACAGAATTCAGTTATCCTTGGTCAGAGAGAAAAAATTCTTAAGTCAAATAAGTGTTGATTGGTACAACTTATCATATGGTAAAATTAAGGCACTCATATCCGGACACCCTGTATTTTTTTAATTTATAAATTTTATAAATAATATGGAAAAATATATGTGCTACCAAATTTGCAGGACTAAATGCTACAATTCTAAGATTTTCTAAAAATTTTACAAGGTACCATACTTTAATGTGTACAGTATGGTATTCTACTATATCGGCAATTACTTGTAATGGAGATAATTTGTTTGAAAAGTGTTGCTAAATTGTAAGCAGCAACAGGCTCTGTGAGTTGCAACTTGAATATAGAATATTTGCTATCGATCTTCTAAGTAGAAAGCCTTCTTCCCACCGCAATTCCCACAATATTTCCTTCATTGGCAGTAAGTTTAAACATGTATGATCATTATCATACATCATATACGGCACCTGATTGCAGCATCACATTAAAATACGAAACACGTTGAACATAATATGAACTAATATTGCAAAAATTTGAATTCTGTAAAATATTAGAATATCAACCACAGGTATGTTTTATGTACCTGTTTGGTTATATAAAAAGACCCTAAACTGAGGAAAATTCCTACAAACTTTGGTTCAATAGCGTTGCAACATTTCTGACGTCATTGACAAATAATTGATTTCCATCATCCAGCTCGTACTGGCTAATTGGCATGCCCAAAGCGACAATTCATTCCTATACACACATTCAGCTCGTTATATTTGAATTTTCAGTTTTCAGTTATTGCGTGGATGTATGTTCCTAAATAGTACTGCACAAACCGAGAACAGTACTGTAACAATATTATAAACAGTTTAGAATATATAACAAAAAAGTGCTTTTGATGCTGCTACAAAATTGTGTCAAAATTTTGGTTCATATAGAGGTGGGCCCTTTTTGCCTACGCTACCGTTCCATCACCTCTCCACTATCTGCCCTCGGCCTTCCTCGAACCTACCCGACAGCCTGATGAACGCCAGGATCTTGGTCCACGGTAGACCTCTCATCTCTTCCCTTTGCAGTTCCTCGGCGCCAAAGATCCTATATCTTAGTTTTCCAAAGGCTGCACAATATTCTAGAAAATGGACAGGGGTCACCTCCTCCTCTCCACATTCCGGACATAGGAGACTCTCCTAAATGCCTATCAAGTTCAAATGCCTTATGAGTCGTCAGTGGCCTGTCAGGACCCCCTAAGGCTCAGCAGCCACATCGTCCTAGATTTACTAGGTTCATTGAAGAAGTTGTAGGCCTGTCTAAATTCTCCATTCCTTCTCCAATTCCCTCCTATTGTTTGGTAGGCCCATTTATTAAGGGCACTATTCATACTACCTCGCGTAATTCCAAGAATGGGTTTAGGTCCCTGGCAAGGTGCCCCAGATCCGAGATGAACTAACAAGTCAGCCGTCTCATTATCGGGGATTTCTTTACGACCAGGAACCCAGATCAACTCCACCTCCCTTTGTCTGGTCAGGGACTCCAGGGCATCTCCACACTCCCGAACAAGGCTAGATCTCGTTCTTGGAGGGCTAAGGGCCCTGAGTGCAGCCTGACTATCAGAGCAGATGAAGATTTTTTCCTCCACAAAATTTCTTACTTCTTCCTTGCCTGTCAAATATGTTTACTTTATAAATCATAACTTTATGACTTTCTTCCAACATGAGCAAGTTTTTCTTACTAGGGGACCACCATGTAGGTACGAGAAACAACATAAAAAATTACAAATTCAGGTGCATATGCAGCAGCACAGTTAGCATTAATACAAGTATGTATATCTGAAATATGGTACATAACTAAGCAAATATAGTAAAATATAACATATCTT
>JALDAQ010000392.1:0-13992 GCA_025584915.1 Monochamus saltuarius
AGATAATGAGTAGGTATGAGGTCAACAATTGCGCAAAAATTTTATTGGTATATACAGGTACCTTTACACCAATAATTTTAACCGAAAAGTTAACATTAAGCAGTTTAATGTAGCTTAACAACTTGACAAACTTTGGACGAAGTTGATTGGTATTTGCAGAGGTTCGTCTTGAAACGGACTCTGATTTCGTTCTGATTTGAGCAGACCAAGAGACCGCTGTTTTATTGGCACACAATTAACAGCCATTGGTATTCAGAGCTCATTCTGCTCATCCCACTGTTTACCAGTTTGATTGAATGGAATTGTCAGGATGGGGTCGAATTTTATTAACGAACTTTTTTTAGGAGTCTATTGCAGTCATATGTCGTTTTATACACAGAACATTTTTTTAAATTTCAGCAAATTCGAACAAACATATTTACAGCATGTCCGCGCTTAGAATGAAGAAGAGTAAAACATTTTCCCATAAAGACACACACATTTTAACTTATTTTAAAATAAAGTTGGGACAGGAAATTATAAATGATGTGTAAGTACCTACAGAACGTTCAGCTGAATCTTGTCTTGTTTTTATTTAAGCGAACGGTAAAATGTTTGAAGGGAATTAAAACTTCGATATGTTACAATTTAAATTAGCCAATAATTTGACCGATTGCGGATATTCTAAAGAAACTGTTAAATAGATAAAATGAATGATAAAAACAGCATTTTTAATTAGTTAAACAGAAACTTAAGCCTTGTCCTCATGGATGCGAAAGTCGCAAAAATTCGCGCAAATTATTTAATGGCGGGAAAAGTCAACTTTTAGCAAATTTTGCCAACTGCAATATTTTCTATCATTTTCTTCATAAAACTGTCGTTAACTGTCATGGTAGATTGTAGGAGGCTCAAGTTAAACTTACTAACCCCACATAATGATAAAAAATGAAAATAGCGATAATATTCCTGTTTTTTGCGAAATACGCGATAAGTTAACACTTTCCCGCCGTTAATAAATTAAATCAAAATCTGTGAAATTCGTGAGAATTTTTGCTAATTTCGCATCCATGAGGACAAGGCTTTATGGGAACAAAATCATAAAAGAGTCTACTCTATTTCTATCGACTAATTTTTATAATATGTAAAAATGTTTTCAATTAGTTTTATATAAATAATTTATATAAAGTATAAAGCATTGTGTGACCGATGTAGTACAGTATATATTAGGGGAACGAAACGAATTAATTTTCCAAAAAGCACCAAAGGTTTAAGCTGCTCTCCCGAGGTGTATATGCTATTTTTTTCATGACCGGTTGTTCCGAAATTAAATATTTTGAAAAATTATGACAATGATCACTGTGTCTAAATATATTTGACCTTATAACTCTGGAGGTTTTCAAACTGACAACGACTTATTTTATAAACAAAATGAATTTTTCAATGGCATGCATCTATCCAAAACGCAACAGAATCAAATGAAATAACCTCAAGATATTGTAACCGCAAACGTCGCGTATCCGGCGTCGTGACATCACTTCTCATATCTTCTGATCCCGTACATGCTTCCGGTATTTCTTCGTTTCCTTCCTGTATCGGATTCCGAACCATTTCCTCCGTCCCGGTAGATCTATCAGCCTTCGGAATTCCCCTGAAAACATCTTCCAGTGATACCGTGTCGGAAGGCGATTCGATCCTGCGCACTAACTCACGAGTAGACATCGCTAGAATTCGCGCTAACGATCGCTGATCTCCATCCATGATGGGTTTACTAGATATTGTACTTTGTGCCACCCAGTATAGTCTTGGTATGATACCGAAAAGTGTTTTGGCAATAGTATTATTAGCTATTGATGCCTGTTCTTCACAGGAATGATACAACACAACTAAGATGACACTTTTATTCACGTAAACTGTCAATTACTGTCACTTCCTTTTTTTTCTTTTTTTTACATTTCCTGTCACTAAACATGAGCTGTGATTCAGTTTTTAAACAAAATAAAATATATTAGGTGACTTCAACTCAGATTTTCTTTTCAGAAAATCCGAATCGGTCACACCACCCCTCTCCGAATGACTGGCTAGTCTAGTAACAGGACAGTGTTATATCAACATGGTTTATCAAATACATAAACACCTAACAATAACTGGAGTGCATAGACACTCTTAGTTAATTCATTCCCTAACTGCTCTCCTTCGGGAGTTATGGCAACCTATTGTCTCCTTACTTAACTAGCACTAACAATGTGCAAAATTCGCGACAATCTTTTCCGGGTCATCTTCATCTAATTTTCTATGGATACAGGCCCACCACTGAGTTGCCCGACTCGACTCGATATTCATCTCCTAGGTTACTTCTGAGGCAAATAGGATCCGCTGGCCCAGGCTTCCCTGCGTAGATGGCTGGTCGTTGGTACTAAAATAATCAAAAGGTGTAGCTTGTTTACTGAATTGAATACGACATCTCTGTCAGGTTGGTCCTCAGGGATCGAACAAGTTTTCCCTCGATCCCCGCGATAGTAGGCTTCTGTTCCGTCTTGGGTAATGGGGTCATGTTCAGGTTCAAAGAGCGGCAACTCACCTACTCACGGTCGTAAATCGTCCACATAAATCTTAAACTGGATGCCGTTTCTAGCAATTTCATACACCCCGTCACTTATTTTAGTCTCAATCTGGTAAGGTCCACTCCATGGCGGTCCCAGTGGCGAGCGAATGTCCGGAAAGTTACGCACCAACACTTGGTCTCCCCGATTAAACTGCACCTGTACAAATCGCGGTTAAAAATCTCCTGTCGTCTGCGTACTTGTTGTAACCGTTGTTCTCTCGCAGCTCTGTCATTCGCTATACGACGATTAACTTCGGGATGTCCCCACTCACCGGCTCGCACTTGGGAAGCACCGAATAGTACTTCACTTGGAGTTAATCCCGTCGCGGCGTTTTCTCGATCCCGTAATTGCAAAACTGCTTCGTTTAAGTTCTTATCCCAGTTTGTCTCTCCGACCACGCAACTCTGTAACCTTAAAAGTTTCTTAAACTCCTGGTTCCGTCGCTCGACCCGATTGGCTCGTTGGTGGTAGATTGGAGTCGTGTAGTGCTCCACCTTGTACTGCTGCAAATACCGCATCCATTGGTTGCTCCGAAAGCTGGCTCCATTATCCGTTATTATTGCCTCCGCATAGCCCCACCGGTGAAATAGCTGTTTGGTAAAGTCTACCAATACTTTTGGACGCATCCGCGGCACCGCCATTACCTCAATTCATTTTCAGCACAAGTCCGTAGCTATTAATAGAAATCGGTTTCCAGCAGAAGTTTCAGGATAAGGTCCCATTATATCAAACTTATCAAAGCTAACAGTCTGCCACGGTCGTTGCGGGGGTCGCGGTCGCATCGGGGCACGCGACTGGCATGCACCTCCACGTTTGATCGAAGCACAGACAATACAATGTTTAACATAAATCTTAACGTATTTACGCAGTGCGGGCCAGTGATATAGGTGAGGTATTGCGCGATAGGTTTCGTCACGGCCAGGGTGGCCGGCGTTATCGTGGAACTCATAAATAATTTTCCGCCACAAATTAATAGGCACTACTAATGTATGACGATCACCATCTCGAAACCATACTAAATTATCGCGTATTTCGTAAGAATCTCGAAGAGTTCGCTGCCAATTATTTTCCAAGAGTTCTTCGCCATTTTGCAACCTTAGAATATGCATAGCTTCATATTCGGGGCTTTCTTGTTGGGCACGTACACATTCGTCATACAGACTTTCGGGCTGGGCTCCATCTGGCAGTGGTTGTAACGTCACTGGTTGGAGAAGGATATGTGAAGTTGGATCTGATTGCTTCCTTCGTCGTCGCCGAGTCATACTTATCACATTAATACCCAAAGCCTCATTAGCGGAACCACTAATCGCCTGGACATCGGGAGGCAACAAACGTTCCTCATCAATAGGTTCATGCTCTTCGATAGGGTGACGACTCAGGAAATCGGGTAATTCATTCTCTCTCCCGGGGCAGTGCTGGACTTCAAATTTGAATTCTTGGAGTAAAAGGGAATATCTCATTAATTTCACTCGCTCATCTTTAACACGATCAAGCCAAGTGCCCGACTATCCGTCCTCAAAACAAATGGTTTGTCTTCTAAACCACAGAATCATTACAATTAATATCCAACGTAAGTTGAATAGGTCCACGAGCCGTCACCTCCATTCCATTTGCCAAATAAACCATATTATTTTCCTCTCGAACACATTTCTTTGAGTACAAACTATCACGGATAAAAAAATGCATATCTCCAGTAACACGAATTCGTAGCAGGTAATTTGTAAGGAGCCAATAATTACTGGAAATTCTCGGGGCGACGAGCTGGCTCTCTGGCTGTCACCCCCAGTGTGTTTTCCGATTCCATTCGTGCCTCTGGAGCTGGTAGAGCTAGATATTGCCTTGGAGAACCGCCTTCCGGACGCTGCGGTAACTGCGATTATAGTGATCGCCCCCCACAGAATAGGCAAGGATATGGAGGAGAGGAGGTCGTGTGGACATAACTGCCCATGGTGATGCTGAATTTGTAGCGAGTGGCGCGGCAACGGCAGGAGGCCTCATTAATTTCAGCTTACTTTCCACCGCGGTAGCCAGTTGGGACAAACGGGAGACGCTGTCAATAGTATGGCCAGTTAGCTGCACTTGGATTTCAGGTCGCAACAATGCTTCTATTTGCATAACGATATTTTGCTCTTTAAGTCCTAACTGTAATTGCCGAAATAATGCTTCCTGCCTAGCGATAAATAAAGTAGAGACTTCTGTTTGCTGCGTCTGGGTAAATAATTTAGTCTGCAGTTCTATTCGAGTGGGTAAGTCATCGAATCGTTCCAACAAATATCGTCCAAATTCCTCGAATGACCAATGAAAATATTAGTAGTCAACGTACCACGTGTGCGTCTCACACCTCAACTGTCCTGCAGCAATTTTTGTCCAATCTCTTTTAGAGATACCCTCCTCAACACAGTGCTGTTGAATTCGAACTAGAAACTGGCTTGGATCTTCCCATTATTTACCTTCGTAAATTAGTAGACTAGCTTTTACACTAATCGCCACAGGACCTGCAACTGGTCGCATGTTTCGTAACATATTGCATAACTCCTTTTCCACTGTGGTTTTTACTTTGCATTCATCAATTGGGCGCCACTGAGTTAGGTCCCTGCAACACAGAACAGGTGTCTCATCGATTGGGTTATGTTGTAGTATATCAATTAAATTATGTCCTTTTGGCTCAGTAAGCTCGTGCTCGTGCTTCGATACCCCGAGTTGGGCGCCATGTAACCGCAAACGTCGCTTATCCGGCGACGTGACATCAGTTCCCACATCTTCTGATCCCGTGCATGCTTTCGGTATTTCTTCGTTTCCTTCCTGTATCGGATTCCGAACCATTTCCTCCGTCCTGGTAGATCTCTCAGCCTTCGGAAATCCCCTGAAAACATCTTCCAGTGATGTCGTGTCGGAAGGCGAGTTCGAGTTAACGATCGCTGATTTGCATCCATGATGCAGGTTATTTACTAGATATTCTACTTTGTGCCAACCAATATAGTCTTGGTATGATACCGAAAAGTGTTTGGCAATAGTAGTATTACCTATTGATGCCTGTTCTTCACAGGAATGATACAATACAACTAAAATGACACTTTTAATCACCTAAACTGTTAATTACTGTCACTTCCTTTTTTTTCTTTTTTTATATCTCCTGTCACTAAACTTGCGCCGTGATTCAATTTTAAACAAAAAAATTATATTAGGTGACTTCACCGCGGATTTTCTTTCCAGAAAATCCGAATCGGTGACAATATATACTTTTCCATATATCGATCGCAGCTGTTCGTGATGGGACACATTGTATTCAGGGTGTCCACGAACAACCTCTAAAAAATACAGGGGGTGATTCTACATACGAAAACATGAAATTTTTTTCATATGGACTTAGGTCCGGAATTGCTTCGTTACGGAGATACAGGGGGTTGAAATAGAAATTTTATTTTCGATTTTTTTTAATAACTTCTGCAAAATATAAATTGTTGGCACAAAAATGGATAACGGGGGGTGGAAAGTCATAATTTGGTGTTAGTTTTTATGTAGCGCTTATAGGGCGTTACGTACGCTATTATTATTTAATTCCATTTGCCCGAACTTTTTTGACAGTAAACTTTTCTTTATTTATGAATAAATCTTATTCTTCTTGTTAAATATCGTCAAAACCAACCGGTTTCAAGAAAATACCTATATATACGTCTGATGTGAAGCGGACCTTTTGTCTTTTTTAATATAATTACTTGTTTGTTATTTTGTATTTCTTTTTTAAATTTTATTGAGTTAAATTAAATTTTTAATTTACTATTAACGTATTATTAATATAAAAAATAATGATTTTGTTAAATAGAAAACTAAGGTGTTATTTCAAGGCATTACAAAATTAAAGTTAAGTATCGATTTCTAAACCATAATAAATGTTCCACGTGATGACCGTTGATTTCAAGACAGAATGTAATTCTTTTATTTAGAGAATCTCTGATCCATTCATAAATATTTGGCAAAAAATTTAGGGCAAATCGAATTACATAATAATAGTATACGTAGCGCCTTCTAAGGGCTACACTAAGCTGGAGAAAGAAATTAATATGAAAATATATAGCTCTTAATCCTTGCTTTGTATATTTGAACAAAAATTGTAGTATTTTGCCAGCCACGGCTGCGCTTTTATTTAAACTTTTCGGGCTAATAAGTTATTTTTTCAGACGATTACTAAAATGCCTAATAATACATATGTGTTCAAACACAAATGACAAATGCTATGTCCAAATACCATCTACATCTTGTTTTGTAATGTAAAATTAACTTGAACCCCTGTGTCTGCTTAACTAGCTTGTTATATTCATACAGTAAATTTCGAAGGGTGGTAAAACCAAGAGTAAACAAAAGGCGCAACGCGTACCACAGAGATAAAGAGGGCCAGGCAGGTCTTTAACACATGTTTCTCTTGTCACTTTGTTAAATACACATTGAATACCAACTCTCTGGATGTGAAGGGAGAAAGAAAGAATGTGTGCCTATAAAAGCATAACATTATATAAGCAATTTCTACTTTAATGGCAAATATGGTGATCTTTATTATTCGAATATTGCGTATTATGTTTTTAAATACTGTACCTATCAATTCTTAAACACTGTTTAATCCTCTATATCTCCAATGACACAACCTTACGGAAATTATTGAATTTTAACTAACAAATAGTATACCGTAAGTCACATTTATAAAATTTTTAACATGTGAACATAATATTATAGCTATTTTATTGATATTTCAATTAATAAGTCATTTAAAAACAAGTGTTCCTCAACAATTAAAATATCATATGGGTTTAATTTTTGATTTCTCATTTTTATGCTTGATGACATTAAATACACAGTAAAAAATAACATTGAGTAAGTTCAAACTAATTTATAAGTGAATTAATTCGTCCACGGACCGTAATTGTAAATACATTTTCAAATTAAAATTTGCATGAAAAAGTATGGTGTAAACTGGAAAGTGAGAATTTGTGTCATGAAGTTGTTGTAGAAATAGGTAAGTAACAATGACCGTCTTCAACTGATACAAAAACATTGTTAATTTGCTTCTTTTTTCAGAAAACTTATCTTGGATGTGTCATTACATGATTACCATTTCATTTGATCCTCAACTATTTAGCTATAACATTTTGGAAAATAGACCAAATCTGAAAATTATTGATTTCAACAGTTTATTCAATTGAGCCGTTTGAACTTCATCAGTCATACATACAACCACTGAATATTTTGTGACACCAAAGTACATATTTTGTATGTATTGTGTAATAATATAATAAAATAAAACATCTTTACATACTGCGTCATTATTGTCTACAAATATAACTTTTATTTTATTCAACTTGTTATAGCAAACTTTTGTTTCAAATATTGTGTAGTTAGTAGTAGTAATAAATATTATAATATAATAATAACACTAATTATTATTTTTATTGTTATTGTTGTTATGGTTGCTTCCACAATTCCATTAAGCCTATACTGTATATCAACTAAACAGGTTTTTTTTTTATAAACAGTAATTTTTATGACATAATTATTTATAACAATTTTATTAATTATTATTAATTTAATTATAATTATTTGTAATAGTCATAATGTAATTAATAGTAATAATAATAATTATTATAAATATTTCAAAAAATAATTTACAATTCTTAAAAAAATAAACACATTTAATAAGTATACAATAGGTCTAATTTTCATTAAAACTGGTTAAGAACCAATACACAGTATAATGACAAATCATCACTATTTTACATTTTAGTTTGTTACAACACTAAAATTATATAAAGCAACTCATTACTGATTTAAGTTGTACACATATTGTGAAAAAATAACGAAACAGATTGATAATACAGCTGAATTTTGTGTTTGGATTAACACATAGTTTAGAAAGCTAACTCAAAAATTGTTCAATGTTGTCCTTAAAAGATTTATTTAGCTAACAAATAACTGAGTGAACATTACTCAGTGGATTGTGTTATTATTTATAACACAATCGGTTGTGAACAACCAGTTGTGTCGATTTTGAGTGAAATTTTACTCACATTTAAGGTGTGTAATTTGAAATCAAATGAGAATAATTTGTTAATATATGTAAATATTATCTACGAGTTATTGGCCTACAAAAGAATGTTTGTATAATTAATAGTACATTAAATAAATAACTGAAAAATACTTATTTGGTGGAACATATTTGATTATCTCAAAACCTATACTGTTGTATACATTGTTTCTACCCACAAATCCTATAACTGAAGTGCGGTTTATTTATTTACGAGCACCGGACACCCAAATAACTAGTACAAAATCACCAAAATGTATCCATAGTTGAAGGGTATAACCATACCGAGATTCAGCATTTATCGATTTTGGTTATTGATTTAACTTGTCATAAGGCGAATCACTCGTTACGTTACTTCAATTAATCCACTAACATTATAAGAGTAACAGAAATGCAGGTCTGGTAGCATAAAAATTTAAAAGACCATTTAAAATTACAACAAAAAAATAAAGTTTTATGAGTACTATTATTTCTAAACATGAAGTACCTATTAGTTCACACTAAAAACTGTTTCAAATTTCTCAAAAGAGCTTGAGTTTTCTGGAATTTACTGGAGGATTCAATCAATATTCAAAGCTTGAACAGAAAATGAAACAGGAAATTGCGCAACTAAAGCAAATTCACGATAAACTCTACTGTTTCTGCTCTACTTAAATGCCTAAAGAAAATTTAAAAAATCGTTCATACAGGGTATTGTGATTGCGAATAAACATTATAAAAAAAATATACCACCAGACCTGCATTTCTACTTCGCGTATGACCTTAATTAATTAAATGTAAGAGAGTACTCCGCTCATCTAAAATGAGCCTCGTGTGTGTACCTACATAATGATATATGAAATAAAAAACTGTCATTTTTTATTATTTTATTGACTTCTGATATACTTGTACATGTGGTACATTCTATATCCTATATGTAATATGTGTGATTGTAGCTGACAGCAGAAGATCATAAAAATCCAATGACTATTAAATCATTCACACTTGGAAGCATCAAATAGGAAATATAAAGCGGTAGGGGAAAGTAGCTATTAATCATTTTCAGTACTAAAGGACCCTCGAATCTGCTTCTACAGTCTCTATTAAATTATTATTTAATTTATCAATATATGCACAGAGTGTTTCCAGATTGTCTTAATGATAGGTGTGAATGACGAAAAATTGTTTATATGAAATTTCACATGACATTTTGAGGACAAGACAGCTCGTATAAATATTTATTTATAATAATTCTGAATAAGTCCAAAATAACAGTTCAGAGAAATTTTTAGTTAAAAATTATGCTCTATTTAAAATGAGTTTCGTGGAAGCTAGGACTAAAGTAAGTTACATGTTTATGTATAAATTTATTTTATTGTATCTATAAGCAAAATGATAAATACATTATAAAAAAAAATGAAAATGAATTCTCATAGCGAATCTATTTGACATATTTCTACAAAAATACAGTTTTTTAATAAACTGGCAAAATCTGTAAAATTTTCTTTCTTCATTTCTTGTACTTTAAATAGCTAACTTTTTCCATACATCCGCACTAGCTGGTTGCAGTCTCTAGAGTGTTCAATAGTGCTTTTTTCATTTTTTCTCTTACTGAGTACATTCCATTGTTGTGTGTTCAGGGATTAGAAATTTGTGATCAAGTTTATGTATAGTCGAATTTTGCATTAAAAGTAAAAACATTACGACTATATGCAAATTCTTGTTTTGAGTACTACATGCTTAATAAGTTAAGGTAATGTCAGAAGCTCTTTGTTTAAACAGGAGGCAATTTGATTTGCACCGCTACCAGATATTGTTTCATACCACATATAGCAAGTAGTTCTGTTTACAGAGGTACTTAGGCTTGGTATTGGCAAGTACTACGTGCTTAATAAATTAAGGTAATGTCAGATGCTCTTTGTATAATCAGGAAGCAATTTGATTTGCACCCCTATCAGATATTATTTTGTACCACATATAGCAAGTAGTTCTGTTTACAGAGGTACTTAGGCTTCGTGTTGCCAAGCATTGTTGCAAATTAAATATAGAAACAGCTTTGGACTTCTCATTTATCTTTTCTTTTAGACGAGTATGCCTCTTCTACTTCCTGTTGGTGCTTGTTTAAATCATATTTTATCTACTCTCTTTTGTGTTCCCTTTTATCATTGCTGATCATACCGTGCAGTCACCTTCACTGTACTTTTTTATAGAAATATTCATTGTATGAAACACAGACTCTTATATTTTTCGACGTACTGTTTTTTTTTTCTGGAGAAATCCATTGTTTATATTGATCATTGTTAGTGTCTAGAAGGATGGCAAATATCGCGTGTTTCTTCTAGACAATAATGGGGTCAGTGTCAATAAAATATGTTTCCACATTAAATTTATCATTTTGGTACTTATTTTATTAACTGGTGTATGGCGGTCTTTCCTGTCATTTTCTGTTATACCTGATCGTTCGTTTTTAAAGTCTTCTTTACACATTTCTACCTAAGATTTATCTTTAATTGGCACTTGTAATTGTATAGTCTTAACTTTTTCGGATTAATATACTCCTTTTTCTTTTCCTTTCTAAGAATGAGACTCGACGTATATGAAACACACTTATCAAAACTCCCTAACTTCCAGGATCCAAAAAAATGTTCTTTCTCATCAACCTTTTTCATACACCCTTTTCTACATACTTCTAAGGTTTTACATTTTTTGCTGTGTATCAGTTTTCCTTTCGATGTATTGTATCTATCCCTAAATTCCGGTTTGTAACTTTTGTAACCTTTTTCTGATGAATTAAGATTATAGTTTTTATTATGCTTAATGGTAAGTTGCTGTCAGGATCAGAAGACTCTGAATCAGAAACAGTGTAGCCCAAATCCTAATCGCTATCATCGATATCAATTTTATGATATATTTTAGTGATGTCTTCATGTAATGAAGTTGAATTAGGTTCGACAATGTTGTTACAAGCATCAAATACATTCTATTTTATAATCTTCATTAATCAAACCACAGTCTAGTTGATATGCTGATTCAAATGATTTAGAAATACATAGATCTTAGATTGCTAAAATTTAATCAACAATGATAAAATACATCTTAAATCCATTAGACTGTTATGTAATAATAAATCTTGATGAGCTTTTTTTACACTTGAAGAATTTAGTTCATTTGATGACGACTGTTGTACTGTAACAATTTTAGATTTTAGTGTATACCGCGTTAAATTTAATAGTTATCTAAATTTTCGGCAACAAAAATAATGAAACAGTAGAAATATTGCCTCAAATGTACTACCGTTACTTACACCAGCCCTTTTCTTCAGCTCAAGTAGAAATTTAAATCGTTCTGAAGACATAACCTCACTTACTATTTGAATTTATTTGCAATAAAATGTAGACTCTAATTACTTACTACCTTTTTGTACAAATATTTTTTCAACTTCACTTATAACTACAAAAAATAATTTTATAAGTAAAAGTCTATGAAGAAAAAATGAAAATATGATCTATTATTTATAAGTATTAAATGTATAAAACAGCTAACTTTCAAGAGTGCCTACCTAAGAATGTTGTGCGAGTGAAAATATACCTACTACTTTACACGCTAGTTCGCAAACTACTTAGTTTATTTTTTGGTAAGTAAAATTGAAATATAAATTATTTATTTTTCAACTTACGAGTATAAACAACCAACTTAGTTTTTCAAAGTTGCATATCGGTATTCGGTGTACTCATAAACCAGAACATTTTGTAACCAAAAGTTATACAAATAAATTAGTCTCAAAAATGTTTCTAATGCTTCAGGATTGGTGAACACGTTGATCGTGATCGACTGGTCGATCGCTGGTAATGTTTTGGTCGATCACGACTTAATTTCAACAATTTTCATCATTTAGAAAATCATTGAGATATTTTTATTTTATATATAACACTTTCCTTGAAAATGATATCCAAATTTTAAAAAATGTTTAGAATGATCACATTCGTCTTTTGATTCAGCTTATTTGTGCTAATCGGCGTGTTCTTACTTGAAACAATCTTGAACTTTTATTTGATTTTTTTATATTCGCAGAATAATAATAGTAGAGTAGTATTAGAGAATAGCAGAGTATTCAGCATATATCATACAGTGTGGCAAGTAGTGTGTTTTCTTTTTCAAACGCGAATGTATGGAACCGCGATAATCAAAAGATATATTTTTTAAACAGAACCTTATTTGACTTAACTGTATCATTTTGCATATGGGAATTTATTTATTTATTTATTGTTTTAGTAGGTTTCTAAACCTTTTTTATGATACATTTTTTCTAGAGTGGCTCAAAAATGTAATTTGTATGTACGTTGCTTATTAAAATATTGAAATCAGAGGAATGCTAAAAATTTTGTTATATCGAATTTTAACGTATTATTCTAAACTATATTATTTATTTTTAACATTATTACTGAATATGCTAAATTTTAAAAGAAAAGCAAAAATAAGAATATTATGGCAACATAATATAAACAAACCTAAAGACACATAAAAATGACACTTCAGTATAAAAAGTTGTTCTAAATTGCTTCCACTTTGTTCAATACACATGATGATATTTTATATTGCATCGTTCTAATTTTTTCTCAAAAACTAAGAATATGAAATTTCTGTAAGAGACAAAAAGTTTTTGAAGCTACCCTTAGACTTTATTCACTTGGATTAAAAGTATATGAAAGTTTAGAAAATAAACATGGAAATATGCCAGTAAAATGTTATTTCATATGTATTACGTTTCTGACAATATTTGTTTGTTTATATTCTGTGTCTGAAAAAATTTGGAAAAACAAGATTTAACATTTTTCCTTTAAAGGGTTGTAACTTTTAGGAAAAGCTTCAGTTAAAAAATTATGTATGAAAGTCTTAAAATTTGCTAAGGAAACTACGTCTGAATGTTCTGTATACACTTATGCAACACCTTGTATATATTTGTAAAAACTATATAATGCAAAATTTAACACAGAAGCAATTAGTTTAAAAGCTTGAATCTAATTACTGTTCAGAAGTAAACAGTAGCTTTTATTTAAAAAAATACAATCAGTATTAAAGTTACCGAACGTGAAATTTAAACATCTGCGAAAACTCGACCTATGCGAGTCATTCGCATGGCTTGACGATAAATAAAAACAGAATTGATTACGTTGATTGCCTCGCATGTTGCGTTTAACATAAATAAAACCAGAAACGCTAAATTGTACGCGAGAGCAATTTTAATCGGAGATTGTACGAAATGTAATTACAGAATGGGGTAATGAGAATATACAGGATGTGTGTTCCATACATACATCGTACTATGATGTTGCAGTTGTTGTTTAATTAAGCAGAATT
>JALDAQ010000393.1:0-13984 GCA_025584915.1 Monochamus saltuarius
CGCCTACTGACAGGCGTTGGCAATTTAATAATTTAAAATCTTTTAACTATTCATTCCTTTCCACTTGTTAAAAATTCTTTCCATTTTACACCAATGGAACGTATTTATCGGCTTAAAAATTTCCAAGAATTTACTGCGTACACTACTTTCATACCGAATTATCTTTGTAGAAGCCCAGCGTGAGTTATAATAACTCACTATAAAAACTCACGCTATTTGTTTATTGATACTATTAATTGCTCAAAAGCAGTTGAATAATTAATTTATAAATTAATAGGAGTAGATAAACATATTGAATAATGAGGTATTTAGGTAATGAAATAAGAAATATTACTTTGCCCACTCAATTCCTAAATTGTATCACAGACTGGTATACTCACGACAAGAATTCAGACGACTTACGTCATACGAACAAATGAATAATTCATTATATTTTTATCAAAATATTTAAGAAACTGCAACTGATCGTAATAAAACTATATACTACACTAAAAGTTTGCATTGTATTTTTCACTAAATTGCAAAAAATGATTGTTTTTAATGCGACCAAATATAGAAAATTACGTTGACAATAAAAACAAATGCGTAACGTCAGCCGTGACGTAAGACGTCTGAATTCTTGACGCGAGTATATCATATTAATTGAAACAAAAGGTATAATTCAGAAGCCAAACAAACAATCCAACATTTCATGACATACCTCACGTAGTCGCGCGAACAATAAAATAATCAATTCATAAAATTTTAATGTATTCTTGTTAAAACCCTAAAAATTGACTTGTGATTTAATTGAAAAATTAAAAAATACAAGTAAATTGTCAAGTAATTATTTTTCGTTTTGACAACTTACGTCCTAAAATGTCAACCTTCGCTATACAAGACTTTAAGAGAAACTTTGATGAAAGAAGAATATGTATCTTTTCGCAGAGAGCTCGTATAAAGTATTGAATTATGAAAACTTTTATCTGAAAGTATTGTCGTGGGATGAAGTATGTTTACAAAGAATGACACAAATAATTCGAAAAATACGTTAGCTAACCTCTTTTGTTGACATTTTAGAAATCATTGCTTTAACAGAACGCTACTTAACTCATAATAAAATTATATCATAACCATTTCCGATTATGTGTAAAAATATTGAATAAGGAGATATTCAGGTAATGAAATAATACTTTGTCAACTCAATTCCCAAATTGTATTACTGACAGGTAGCATATTAATTAAAGCAAAAGGTATAACTCAGAAGCCAAACAAACAATCCAACATTTCGTGACATACCTCACGTAGTCGCGGGAATAATGGAATAAACGATTCATAAAATTTTACGTAATATGCTTGCTTAATCATCTGCGACAAGACCGCAAAGCAGCGAAACTAATTTCAATATTTGCATGTGCTACCAAGTGTGAAGAAGAAAATAACAACCAAGTGTTTGTCCACCTCACATTTGTGATTGATTCTGGTTGTGTATGCACTTTTCGCCAAGTACATCTGGACTTTATCCAAATCTTAATGTATCACTTATACCATTTTATCCAACATATTTTTACGCTTTGTATTAGTTGCAACGAATTGGCGGTCAAATATTAACAATGACAATAAACTTGAAATTCCCATTAAAGTTATTTTCAACGTGTTTTAATAGAGAGACAACAGCATTTTACATATTTAAGTGGCTGTTTAAAAAGTAATATAAAACGTACGTAAACTGAATTATAGACATTGTCCTGCAGCAAAAGTTTATATAATAGCTTTTAAACTATTATATCCATGTTCTATTACCTTTATGTTTATGTAAAAATAAACTTATTCACTCAATGGTAAAAGATAATTTCCCAGTTCATAAATGCGCAAAAAGATGATGATGATGAGAGGCTTGTTTTAGTTACGATAGCGAACGGTTCTAGAACTGTTCAAAAAAACCGACCATATCATTAATAAGAATTACCAAGCATTAGCTGGGTAACTATTTAGAATCGCTACAGGAAAACTCAAATGCAGAACCAAAACAAGCATGTTGAACAAGCTAAAGGAATTTGTTATATTGTCTGAAGCTATTTATTTGTGGCATAATTTTAGTTTTCTTTAGTTTTATTGGGTTTTTGCCACACTTCTGAAAAAATAATAAAGATTAATTAAATAAGCCCTTGCGCCAAACGGAACAGTCAAGGGTTATTTTTGAAACTAAGTTTGCCTAACCAAAAAATCTCACACTAAAAAAAGCAGATAAGTAAAAAATAACAAAAATCACATCACTATCGCGCACTTCCGTATTATTGACGTTTCGAAAAACTCTCTGTTTTCGTTCTCAAAATCGTAGTAAAAATATTAAACTGTCAAACTTGACACACGTTTATACGTATACGTTAATTATACATATATTTAGTTACCGTTAATGATTATAATACAATATTATACCAAATATATAGACGTCAAAAAACAGTTAGGGACGTCTATACGAATACAGGGCGTTAACAATTAGACTTAACTGATTATATTTTGTTGTATTGAAATTAACACCGTATAATACAAATACACAAGAACAAAAACACTTACTGGGCTTAGGTCAGAGTCACATGCAGATAGCAACTCCCGTGTCATATACAGCTAACGGACAGACTGCAGCTAACAGCCCTAAAATACCCCATATCCCATGCAGTGCGGATAACTGCCTTCACATAAATCACAAAATATTAATACGCCTCGTCGGTAACACAAACTAATGCATTAAATATTAAATTAGCCAATAAACAAATGATAAGCATGCCAAGATACTCAGTGATAACTCATCTAATATTCCACATAAAAGTTTTCAGTAAGCTAATTTAATACTTTAATAGGCACACACACCCTTCCAGTTTTCTTATAAATATGAAATCATTCATCAGTGTGAAAATTATATTATTATTATTAAAAGATATGACCGAAAACATAAGACAGTTTTCATTATTATTATCAATGTTTAGTAGCTAAATAATTTTGCTTATTAAAAATGCAACTGCTCCTAACAGAACGTTGTTCCAGGAAGAGGATGTGAGTCCAGGATTTCAGCTGCATTTTCCATTATGACCTAGACCAAAATCCAATGCTTATATATTTTTTTGATGAAATGGTAAATATTTTTTAAACAATTTCTTTATAGTAAGCTATGGTTTAAACAAAGGTATTTACCATTATTACAGCAACCAATAATTTAAAGTATAATTTTCAAGAAGGTATAATTGTAACTAACAATTAGTTGGGTTTAGCTGAGTGTAAATTAGATATTATTTCCATGATGTTTTAATTTAGAAACAGTGAGTAGAGGCAACACTGAGCAGATTATAGATTTTTTTATTTTCAGAGCGCAAGAGACTTAGGACAATCTGAAATTATTTTTTGCTGAGTGCAAACCAATATTATTCTTTCAGAAATTCAGCAAGGTTTTGTCTGTCTATGTTCTGTAATTACAACTTTATTACCATGAGTCAACGACGGTACTCACACCTTAAACACATACACTTACTCATACCTATATATGTAGACTTTGCCGAAACGTTCGGAAGGTACTTCGAAACAGACTTTTACATAAACTTCTTTGTTTTGGATTTCGAAGTGATCTTTTATTGTGGTTTGAGACTTCCCAGTATCAAAAATTGCAGAGTGTTGGAAACTATCATCCTTAACAAAACTATATCCTGCTTATATTAGAGTGGAAGGACAGGATGCTACCTTTAAACGTTAACAAGTGTGTTCACTATCTAGGTAAGAATAATCTTGTACTTCAATAATCTCTTTGTAAATCATTTTTAAAATAGCTGCAACTGTCTCAAAAGATTTTCTTTCATAAGGTACTCCTAATAATTTCATATGTTTGTATAAGAGCTATGTTAAGCTTTTCTTTGAATTTGCGAGGCTTTATGAGTGGTGAGTGGCAACACCAAGTCCTTACAACATTGAACCATGCATATCTCGTTTAGAAACGTGTGAGTTTCCAACAGATGGTAATTTAATGGCAATAATTATTGTTCGCACGGAAATTTGATTATGTCGTACATACTGGTCCAAGCAATTTATTTGGCTGTGACATATATATTTTTTCATTATAGTATATAACACTACTAGCATGGTAGAGAATTTTCACTGGCGGGCAGAAGGATATGGCTGGAGAGTCTAAGAGGATTCTGTCATCTTCTGGAGCTAGTAAAAACTGTTACCTTGCGTGTATTGTTATATATTTTATTTGTTATACTTTTGTAAATATATCAGATACATATATATTCAAATTACAAAAAAATACTCAATAATTTATCATAAGCTTTGTACTACGTATGTTTATTTCACTTTTTATAAATTTTGATGAAAATGAATGGGTTCGAAGTAATTATTAAGGAAGGAACTAGCTTCAAGGTTATTGCCAGAAAAATCATCTTCAAGATATGAGCGTGAATACAGCGATTTCAAAAAATGGCAGAAAATAACTTGTGTGATTGGAGTAGCAGAAGATGTTCTGTTGGTTTGCATGAATCAGCTATCTGTTAGATTTAGTCCAAATACATTATGGGCAAAGGAGTGTATGCTAAATTGCTTAAAAATCAAGGAAAATGTTCAAATTTGCAGGATTGTTTCTTATTTAAAATTATACGGTAAAATGTGACGTTTAGTTGACATTTGTAGAGATAATTATTGCATTTCTTAAACAAATAAGCATTATATTCCAACAAGGTCAAAATTGGTTGCTCCTGATGGCCATTGCTTGCATGCGGAAATTGTTATAATATTCTAAATAGGCTATTCAATGGACTACAAAAATGGACACTACAGTAAAACAATCCTTTCTTGAATATTCTCTAAACGAAATTATTTATAACTTGTCTGATCAATGCACCATCATCTCACGTAGATACAACAACTAGTCTAGAATATTCATCATTTTGTAATACCCTCTGATATAATTTTTAGCTTTTGAATTTACAGTTATTGTTCCCGGTAGAAAACATAAAAATAATTATGCATTTGTTTCGTTGCTGTTTACAACCTATTGTAAATTTTTAATTTCACAAGGATCATGTAAACAACATTTGGCTACGCATTCCCATTATAGCTTTTCTATCGTCAGGAGCAAAACTTTTAGTTACTGCTTTGTTAATTTTTATTAATGAGAACGAATACTCAACCAGTTTTTCTAAATTGTTCTTTTAACCTAAATCTTCTGAACATGAAAAAATGTATAGCAATGTTTATACAGTAGACCATCCTGTGTTTTCTTAATGTCACCCTTCTTTGGTGTTGAAATGCAATATTTAGTTTTCTTTATAATGAACACACATCTGATCGTTCAGTGAGATTACTAATCTAAATGCTTAGAAAATACAAAAGGTTCTCAAAGATGGGTGGGCATTCTGCACTGCAACACTGTATAATTCTTATTATTTAATACATTAGTTATAAATATAACATTAGGTATATTTAACCAGCTCCCGTTCTAATGCACATGTATAGTCCACGGATGGACTGTACAGGGTGTTTACTAAAAATGGGTTGGCTATCTGCCTTGGACGAAAATAAGGTGATTCAAATCAACTTACCTTAGTACTGTCTTGCTTGCTTAAGAAGTTATAGGTCCAAAAGAGTAGATTTCCATTTAATTTTTTAAGCTAATTTATTTATTTCTTTGGTAATCGTATTTACATTTTGTACAAGATTTTTATATCATACACACGAATATCTGATTGATTGTTGTGTTAAATGTACAGAACGTTCTGAGAACCTGTGCCACTGTAATTTTTTTAGGGTGGAAAATTTTTCGAAAATAATTAATTAATTCGAAACAGCATTCTATTAGTTTCAAAATAGCTATACATTGTTACATGTCGCTAATATACACCATTTTAAAGAAACCTGTATTTAAAATTTGAGCTGTAGATGTATGAATTAATAATAATATCTCTACCCCTCATTCTAATCACGAGGATTAGCCCAGAAGTCGAAGACTTGTGCGGGAGAGGGGGCGGCATATTGTTATTAAGCAGGCCGCATTTGCGCCCAAGACCGACTTACGTTGGTAGGCCCTAACCACCATTCAGTGCAGGAATGAGGAAAACCAGGAAAACCTCATTAATTAGGGGGGTAGTCAAATGTCAATTAGTATCAATCTCTCACATTAACCCAAGCTAAAATTCTTCCACCCTACCATACCCGCAGAGAGGGTGCCAATCTCTCCACGAATATAGCTTATATACGGTCTACCGGCTGCGGGGGTCGATCTCACAGCGATCCGGTCACCTCGATTCAAATACTGACGCCTTAAACCGCGCGATCACTGACCGATCCGCTCTACAATCTCGGGTATTCGTTAAACAGTAAGCCGTACTTTAGGACTAGCTTCCTTAATAAGTTATAGACCCAAGAAAGTTCTAAAAAAACTACTTAGAGCTATTTACTGTACAAACGGAAATTACAATTTTTAAAGTAGTGCTTAAAAATAACAAGTATTCTTTTATTATATGACATTCATTTAATCAAATCAATTGAAATTGAAATTAATGTTTTGTAGTTTTCTTAATAATTATTTAATTTTCAATGTTCAATAATTTGAAAACGGTGAAATATAGGAATGTCACGTGTCATATTTTTTAAATAAATGAAAGAATAATTAAAAAAATTAACAGTACACAAGGCGTTCCAATAAAATTATATTATTACTTCTTGTACCTCTCAACTTCTGTACTCCACTGTGTTTTCAATAACTTATTAAAGAAATTCAGGTACAGCAACTTTCATTCGATTTATTTTGTATATCTAATACTAACGAAAATAAAGGATGGCCTAAATATAATGAATAACCCTGTACTGTTTAGATAAACATAAAGTTAATGATACAAAATTAACAGATTTCCTAATAAATAGAAACTTTTAGAAGTAGATGTAACAACTTTATTGATGGTTTTTTACTAGTTAATAAACTCAACTCTTTTTAGATGCACTATAGATTTTATTTGAGGAGAATTTAAATAATAAAAGTGGATAATCAAAACATCAAGAAATTTATTTTTGTTCTGTATGTTTTAATTTTCAAGACTTCTATACATAAAAACAGCACAAATTTTATCATTTTACGGCGAGAAATACGGCTACCTTTTATTGTAATGCATGAATTGAGCATAAATTTACGAATTCAACAATATATCATACTCAAACCAACCGATTTTATTAGAGGTCGAAAAGTATCAATTACACGGTATATTTAATTTAATGATAGTTGTCATGGAAACGAATGAAAAATCTCTTTCGACAGATATAGCATGACAATTTATCGATAGTCCAAACTATTTTCTGTAACAAAAAATACATGGAATAGCATACATAATATCTTTTTCCGTCAGTTTTATAAATTTGAAACAAAAAATAGACGACCGGAAAATTCAATTTAAATCAGTTTTTTGCCTTTTTGTTAGGAATTTGAAGCGTTCTTTAAAGTGGCACGTATGTTCTCGGTTACCGCAAATTGTTAAATATATAAATAGTGTAAGGTAGGTGACATTTATGTTGAAATATTACTTAAAATAAAATAAATTGGTCCTGGCAGAGCAGCTAAAATCATACGCACAAATTTAAACGTAAAAATATTACTTGTTATAAATTTTGTCTGCAGTTGCGTCTCATTTTTTGAAAGATATTAAACCATAGTACATAATGGTCTAAAAATAGTTCTTTTCGATTTCATTTATTCCCTGATTCATAATTAATTTCCATATTTCATTAATTTGAACTATTTGTGAAAAATATTTCAAAATGTTTTTTTCAAATTCAACTATAGATGCAAATATTGTTATAACAGAAACTTACATAGTTCTGCATATAAGATTGTTTATTTTTATTTATAAGTATGTGAAAAAAATTGTTAAAATGTGGGTTAGAATAGCAAAATAATGTGTGTTACAAACGCACTATAAAACTTATTATATTATTTAA
This sequence comes from Monochamus saltuarius, assembly GCA_025584915.1. Taxonomy (NCBI): domain Eukaryota; kingdom Metazoa; phylum Arthropoda; class Insecta; order Coleoptera; family Cerambycidae; genus Monochamus; species Monochamus saltuarius. Next base: position 7,954 of record JALDAQ010000393.1, read on the forward strand.
GAATAATTTAAATAGTAAAACTTGATAAACAAAACATCAATAATATTATTTTTGAAATTACTTTTGCTCCACGTGTTTTATTTTTCGAGATTTCTGTACCTAAGGAATACCACAAATCATTTTACGGTGCGAAATACTGCGACCTTAAATCCAGTTTTCTCGAAAATGATACATTTACGGTCAAAGCTAATCGAAGACTATTTCAAAGTAACTAACAATTTTTCGAAAATCTCTGTCCTTAACACGTTCGCGACGGTACGTTAATAGGAAATCCACTATATGGGACGCATTTTCTTTTTTTATAAGTTGTTTATTTCAACCTATTTTTGTGTCAATAAAAGGTTATTTTTTCAGTAATAATGTTTTTTTTATTCCTATCAAGATTTTGAAAGTGACCCACTGGTGAGTCACGACGTCCCTTGGTAATAATTTTACCTATGGGCCGTCGTGACCCACCCGTGGACAAGTGAACAAAATAGCACATTTTAGGTTTCTGTTTCAGGGTACGTTTATTGTGAAGTAATTATACAAAATGAGTTTAAGGAGTAAGAAAATATTGGCTTTAGCCCGAAATGTTTTACCACATAAAAATCTGAAAAGAATAACAGAGTGGCACAGGTGCTCAGAACGCCCTGTACATTTAATTCAAAAATCGATTAGATATTCGTGTTTATCTTACCTTATTTTCCAAAATGTCAGTACAATTACTTGACAAATAAAAGAATTATCGTAAAAAAATGAAATAAAAAAGTACTTTCTCACGCCTATAACTTCTTAAGGAAGCAAAATTTTGTTTTGTAGTAAGTTGATTTAAATCACATTATTTTTGTCCAAGGAACCTGGCCTTAATGTAGATATGGTTTATTCATTACTGAACACCCATACTAAATTACGTGATGGTTAGTAGATCACAAGATTTTATGAGTGCCACTAAGCATTTGAAGTGGCCTCAACCGACAACAGCATATCATTCTGTATGTTGGGTAAAGGGACACGAGCGGTGCTACGGCAATAAAATAGCTGATAAGCTGGTCAGGAGTGCATCGAGTCTCAGGCTTTAGACCTGGACCTTTCAGTATGCTTCCGCTGTCAGGTTTCGTTGAAATTATCAATATTATATTCAAACTGGACACTATTGGCTAAGGAAGTACCTATATTATATGAGGAAGTGTGAAACACCTCTTTGTAGGGGTTGTGAGTTGTGAACAGGAACACGAGACTGTGCTTCAAGAACTCCGAGTGTACAGCAGTCTCATCAACAAGAGACTCCGTGTTGACAGAGCGATGGCCTTCTATGGTCTACATTAGAGGGATCCCTCTGAGCAACGTCACCACCTTTTTCTCTACCTATATTAGGTTGGTTAGCGGTTCAAGTGGATTGATCTCTTAACGGAAGGAAGCAGAAAGGCTACCCTCTTACAATTCCAGAATACAGAATCCAGATGGTTTGATGAAACCTTCATTAAATTTTCAACAGTAGTTTTATCAAAGCACAAAGAATGCATGAAAGCAGAATGATCTTCTTGAAATTTTCCATATCACCATTATTTAACGGTCTAAATAACTTTTTGAAGAAGAATTTTGCTGTAATTTCAGTGAAAATGGCACTTTACCTGAAACCAAAACAGTTTTTACTCGGTGCACGGAATATCTCAAACAGGATTTCGAAAACAATTGCTCCTAACGACTACAACAAGGTGTACCTTTTTTGAGAAAAGAGGTAGGAGAACTGATTGTTTCAACAGTCAGATAGATACACTAAGCCGCAAAAAGTTGTCATTTTAAAAAGTATGTAGTATACTATAAGTGGCGCTTTCTACTAGTGACGTCAAAATTAGGAACAAATTCAATTTCTCCCTCGATCCGAAAATCCTGATTTTCAAAATGTATCCAAATATTTGAATTTTTTTAGAAGTTATTTACACATATCGAAAATAAAATTTTAACTTGGCACCCTGTATCGTTTTAACCTGTATCAGGAATGAGGACATGGTTAAAGGATACCAATTTGTTGGTAATGTCGTTTCAGTCGTATTTAAACCTTCTTCATGACAATCCATTAGTGATACTGCGTGTAAAATACAACACATGAAATGGGGAATAAAATAGCTATAACATATAGAAATCATAATAGTACATACATTTTTAACAACTTAATACCAAAGTATAAATATTAACCTGCCTGTTCGCAAGCAAAGCAGTATACAGGGTGTCTCATATTTAAATAGCAGGACTTCAAGAGCTTTTAAAAGGCCTAATTTTGAACCTAGTAGTTCCTATAAATATGGGTTCTAAAATGTTTCGGCTCTGAGATACAAGGCGTTGAATTGTATTTTTATTTAAATTTATTTCTTAACGAAAAACCGCTAGCAAATAAATCCTCACGTTGCGGAGAAAAAATCATCATCGAAACCCTTTGTAGAACATTGTGTTTACAACTAAAACTGATAATAATTTTATGTCAAATTATAATTTTTAGGCATTGTGTTATAACTAAATTAAATAGTCCAGAAATTCAGTCAAAATTGTTTTTAATATAAAATAAATAGAAAAATAAATAACGAAAAACATATTAAATCAAAGAAAAGTATAATTAGATACTTTAATAACCGCAAATGTCAATATTAGAATGGCATTTCAAGTGATTTTGTTTGCAACGGTAGCTAAATAGAACCATCGTTTATAATGTATCGGACAAGATGGTTTTCATTTCGAAGATGTACTTTAATTTAATACGTCTTTATTTAATTTTGTATGTATTTCCATTTAATTAATTGAAACCAATTTTAACTGAATGTTTAAACTTTTTACTTTAGTTATAACACATGTTTAAAAATTGGGATTTGACATCTAAATATTATTTTCGGTTTTTCTTGAAAAAGTTATGTACTATCGACTTCGGACAAGAAGGCCTTTTCTTAAAAAAATTTAATGCTCTTTCACATTTTCCGAAAATATTTGCAAAATTTCAATTCGACTAGGTATATATTTTTTACAAAATGATTCATAGATTCTCTATCTCCACTACTGAAATTAATATACAATGATTTTCGATAAATGCTCTTAAATGCTTGCACCTCTGCATGTCAATTTATTTTTTTCGTTACAAGGAAATAAGTAAAAAAACATTAAATTCAACGCCCTGTATCTCATAAAGCTAGACTTCCTGTATAAGAAAGAAGTTATCAATACTCGGGAAAATCGTTTTTACAATAGTAAAAATACCCTCTATTTCCAAAATTACATAATAAAAAGCCAGTGATGGGTGGAAAATGGCTAGACCTATTGATTCGTGACGTCCTATAATAGTGTAAATTGGTATATCCTGTAGAAATTGGTTTAAATTTAGCTTTAATCTTTTTGCTTATCAATTTATCAGTAATCTTTGTCGGAAACGGTTGATCTGATCATAGCAATTCATTAAAGCAGTAATGATAAATGATATCACTTTGTGTGTATAAGGATGAATGGAAGGATTACCTCTAGTAGCATGACGTGTTTTTTCTATAAATGTCATGTGCTTAAACAATATAAATTGAGGATTGTCTTTCCTATTGCACTTGCAGCTATCAATAAAAATTTTTCCATGTGTATTTTTAAATATTTCAATAAACATTATCCTTGATGTTTCTATTAAGGATAAGACACAACTTGATCAGAGATGGCTGTCAAAATATTGTGCCAAATATACCTTATTGACATATTGCTCCTTTACAATCTACAGAATGACAAAGTTGCATTGCAGCAATATTTCTTTCCTAAACCATTCAGTTAAGCTAAATATTTAATTAGTATTTTTTTATGAAACTATAATAAAATAGGTATAATTATGAAGAAATAACGTAAATATTATTAAGGTAAAGTAATACGTAAATAAACAAAGTGCGCTATGCATACAGGAGGGAGAAGTATACTAAATAATAATTAATATTAATATACAACTAACCTTCTTATTTCTAAATATTTATTTTTAACCATATATTACCACACAAGCACATTCGTTTTTACAGTAAAATTTAAAAAAATTGTAAGCAGCAAATCATATACAGGGTGTCCCGAAATTAATGGGACACAGATCAAGAGTAGATTCCTTACATCAAAATAATTGAGCCCAACTTACCTTGGCCCATTTGTGGCTAATAAAAAAGTTACAGGACGTTAAAGTTCTAATATTGAATTCGTAATTCTTAAAATTTTTAGAAAGTCTTCAAAGGAATCTTTTAAAAATTTGGATTAGCGGGTTTTCTTGGATAAGAAAAACGAATCCGTACTTAATTTTGCTGTAGACGCAAGATGGCGCTACGAAATGTACTATATTGATTGATAAAAACTGATTATAACTTTTTATCAGTGTGTGTACGAAAGTTTTAATTGAAACATATTGTTCTCCTATCTACTTTTCACAAATAAGGTATACTTGTTTTATGTCGATAAATTTAACCGTTTAAATGTATTTCTTGTTTGTCTATTGGATGCAATAAAATAAAATAAAATAAAATAAAATAAAAGTTTGCAGTTACTTACGAAAAAAACTAAAGATTATTTTTAATAGTAATTTAATTACATTTAGGTGGCTACATTATATTCTCAATCCCCGTTAATATTAAATAGTGTTTCTTCATTTCTAAATAAATTTCTAGCATTTAAAATTGCTTGCCACTGCTTATGTATTAATAGGGTCACAGTAAGCTTTTGATTTCAAAATACCCTAAATACTGAAATCCATGGGGTTTAAATCTGGGCTTCGTGCGGGCCATGAAACCATGCTGCCGCGACCTAATCACCGTTGGAGAAATTGTGAGTTAAGATAGTTTCACACTTGTACAGATAAATGGGCAGGAGCACCGTCTTGCATAAAAACATATTGTGTCTCACATTTAATGGTAAATCATCAATAAGTTCCTCAAAATCATGTTCTAAAAAATGTAAGTAAGAACGGCCATTCAGATTATATGGCAATTCAACAGGGCCCATCACATGATACTACACCAAATGTTTATCTTAAATTCATGTTGAAAATGACGTTCTCTTAATACATGCGGAGTTTCATTATCCCAAATATATTTATTTCTGAAGTTCAAAACGCCCCGACAAGTAAATGTGGCTTTGTCTGTAAACAGCACCTTGTGGAAAGTGTGGATCATCATTATGCCGGTCTAAGAATCGAAGACAAAATTGTTCTGGAAAATCTGCAGGTAATAAATTCTGCACTGGGCTAAAGTGATACGGGTACAGTTTTTCATTATCAAATAATCTATGAATAGATTATTTAGGTACCACTACAGCCGCAGACATTCGTCGTAAACTTATTTTAGGATTTTCTGTTTCATGAAGCAAAGTATCCTCCTCTTATTCTGGAGTAACAGTTGTTGAACGGTCAGCATCTAGTCTTTTAGGACGAAGCGATCCAGTCCTAACCGTTCATAAAGATTTTTAAATAATTTGTGATTTGGTTCTAATCTATTTGGGTAACTTTCTAAACAGCTGCAACACGCACGACGTGCATTAAAATTTTCGTTTGCATAAATAGATACATACCATATCTCGCATTTCTTCATTAGAAACTAAATTATGGCAAGGCATATTTCACGCGATATTATTAAACAAAAACTAAAAGGAATACACTATTTAACATAAGTTACTTGTCAATCAGCTAATTGTCAATAGCACAATTTGTTTTCAATTAACCAAAGCTTACTATGACGTTTTACGTAACTACAAACTTATTATTATTATTATTTTATTGCATCCAATAGAAAAACAAGAAATAAATCGAAAACGCCTAAATTTATCGACATAAAACAAGTACACCTTCTTTGTAAAAAATAGATAGGAGAACAATATTTTTCTATTAAAACTTTCGTACACACACTGATAAAAAAGTTATAACCATCAATCATCATTATCAACCAAAAGTACATTTCGTAGCGCCCTCTAGCGTCCACAGCAAAATTAAGTACGGATTCATTTGTCTCGTCCCAGAAAACCTCCTAATCCAAATTTGCAAAAGAATCCTTTGAAAACTTTCTAA
>JALDAQ010000394.1:0-13938 GCA_025584915.1 Monochamus saltuarius
TGGTCGGGGCATTAGCCCGCAGAGTAGTTGTTTCCTGGAATTCCGTGTTTGCAAAATATCGTTTCTCGCCGATCGCGATAAAGGTCGACAGCTTTCAATGGTGTCTACTGCATGTAGAACGCTTCGTGCCCGGACATTTTCAGTCCGGCATGGAGTAGCGAACGGCCGATAGATGTAGTTAGTTCTACACCGCGTACAGTCTATATCAGTCCATCTTTCGAGAAAGACTTTTTTTATTATTTACTGGAATATTGTCAAGCCACCTGGCACCGATAGTCCTGACTGTATAATTAATAGACCACAATATTTTCATACTGTGTAGACCGTGGGCTGGATAGACTGTGTCATACGTCAAAAAAGTCCTCAGTTTTCATTGCTGATGGCCCCGATCGTGGTCACGATGGTCATGAACCGTCTATTTATATTAATGATCTGTGGTCTAGTGTATATCACTGAAATGTATGATATGGAATGCGTAAAGTCCATTGCGCATCCAAATAAAGGCACCAAACCTAGGAGGAGACAAAAGGAGGCACATGAAACTCAGCAAAGACATACTTCACTGGTTATGTATGTGGGTGCAAGAGAGGCAACCATCTGCACTTGCGATATGAATTGTGTTCTTAATTTCCCATTATTTTGTTTGTAAACACATTGGCGTGCAGTGTGGTTTTTTATTTTATCTTGTATATCATTAGTGTTCATCTTTGTGTATTTATGTAGGTGTTATTGTTGGGATGTGTCATGTTTTATAAGCGACTGTAAAATTAACCAGCACATACAGCACGAAATAATTCTTCATATCCAGAATTCAATTTCATTTCAATTCAGAATCAGCTAAGCCCCTACTGCTCCGCCATTGCTAGAGGCACAAAACAAAATATGGCGCTGATCATGAATAATCCATTCGCGCAGCTTTTAGCGTATTCCAGTCATCATAATATAAAATTACATTTCAGTGGTGTATATGTTCTCTCAGATCAGATCATGATCTGATCCTAGTCAGAGTTACAAACCAATATGATCCTACTTGAGCATTTGTGCCTATGCAGTATGCAGCACAAAACATATAACTAGCTATGCAGTGCATAGTAGTTAAGCAGTGTTGCCAGATGTGGCTACTTATAGCCAATTGGGCTACAAAAACGTTTGATTTGGCGACATAAATTTGTTTTTGGCTACTGGCTACAAGTTTGGCTACTGAAGTCGTCAACGGAGAAGCCTGCTTAAATCCGTTCAATATTCCCAATCAGCTGATTGGGCTGAAACTCGAAATATTTACTAGCTGAACGCTTTTCATTAGTACGATCATTCGCTGAAGGCAACCTATATTTGACCCACAGACTTCTAATATATATAGACATATTTATTTACCAATTTTCGTATTGACAACAACTAAGCACAATCTAAGTGCCGGTTTGCAACGTTGCCCAAATTATTTAATCGACCGTAAAACAACTACTTTTCTGTTGTAAATATTTGTCAAAATGTTTAATCTAATCTCATATTTCTGGACGATATTTTGTATAAAATTCTTCTTTACTAAATGATGATTATTTTTTGCTTTCTAAACAGTGCCTTATGCACGTATACGCTATGCATACATATCATGGGGTCTACTTTTCTTAATTCTAACTTGACATTTGGCAACATAGTTTCGGCCATCTTTAATCGATTCATTCATATTTAATGCATTTTACGTGCAGCGTGCTGACGTATGCGATAGTTGTCGTGGAGTCACAGTATATGGTTCATGCGAAATGTCCAGCATTTTTCGACAATAATATCCCCTCTCCTGATTCCCCTTTCCCTTCGCCCACAATTAATGTTGTCAAGTAAACAAAGAGCTATTTATGAATGACTAACGTAGTCTATATTATATTAGAAGTCTGTGATTTGACCCGTTTTGTTTGGCTACAGTTGGCTGCATTTTACGAATATATTGGCGACCATGAGCTACAAAAATCTGGCAACACTGTAGTTAAGTAATCTGTGATGCAGTGGTTTTATCCTGGTTTTATCTATGGTGTATGTCAGAAATTATAAAAATATTATTAATTATTAGTATTGTTGCTGTTGGTTGCTGTATTATCTGTGATGGATGGATGAGTGTTATGTAGTGTAGTGTATTAGAAGATTTCTTATCCTTAGCTAACTATTCTTCTCTGTAATTCTGTAATCTGTGTATGTACCTAAGAGCTAGCATTACACTAAAAAATGCCATATGCAAATCAACCATCGGTCCATATTACCGATTTAACAGACGATAATTGCAAATTCTTCATTGAAGACACTGATTTGAGGTATATAGCTATTTTAATTTCTACTACCCATGTAAAATAAATACATATTTTAGTGTTGCGAATAGCATTCGCCGCGTCCTTATTGCAGAAACTCCAACATTAGCTATAGACTGGGTTAAATTAGAAGCTAATTCAACAGTTCTCAGTGATGAATTCTTGGCTCACAGGATAGGTTTGATACCGTTAGTATCTGATGAAGTGGTACAACGTTTGCAATACCCAAGGGTAGTAAATATAGGTATGTTAAGTATTCTTTTAACATTACTATACTTGTAGGACTGCATTTGTACTGATTTCTGTCAAGAATGTAGTGTAGAGTTCACTTTGGACGTTAAATGTACTGACGACCAAACTAGACACGTTACTACAGCAGACTTGAAGTCCAGCGATCCTAGAGTCATTCCCGCCACTTCAAAACATCGTGATGATGAATCTTCAGAATATGGAGAGACAGATGAAATTCTTATAATTAAGCTACGGAAAGGTCAAGAGCTTAAAGTGAGAGCATATGCAAAGAAAGGTTTTGGTAAGGAACATGCAAAGTGGAACCCTACTTGTGGAGTGGCCTTTGAATATGACCCTGATAATGCAATGAGACATACTTTGTTTCCAAAGCCTGATGAATGGCCAAAAAGTGAATACAGTGAATTGGACGATGACCAATGTAAGTTCTTAAATTGATTTTACGTTCTGCCAAATGACTATGTTAGGAGTTAAGTTTAATCTAAGTAAACCTCGATGGCACCAAGACTGACAGTCATGGTAGTGGTCACAGTCATTCTCTTTTTTTTTTTATTTGACTCAAAATACCTGAAAAACTGTCAGTCCAAATTGTGACTCCTCACATTGAGCGTTGTATATAAGTAAATATTATGTTTTTAGATGAGGCACCATTCAACTGGGAATTGAAACCAAATAAATTCTTCTATAATGTGGAGTCTGCTGGTTTATTGAAACCAGAAAATATTGTGATAATGGGTGTTGCTATGCTGAAAGAGAAACTGTCCAACTTACAGACTCAACTAAGTCACGAGTTACAAAATGATGCCCTAGCTATATAAATCCATTAGTTTTAGTTTCAGTATTCTTTTATAGTAAAATCATTAATAAAGGTTAGTTGACTGTGAATATATTTTTATTTAATTATTATGGCCAGACAAAAATATAGGAGTTCCACAAAACATGTTGAATATTTATTTTGTGGACACTAGCAGGTTTGCCAGGTTAGCACTATAATTATAGTGAATTATTATGTATTCAGACTGATTGTTGAACTTTTAGAAATATATACATATATGGAATATACTATAGAGATGGGTGCCCCGAAAGTAAACCATCATACTTTAATTATTACTAATTCTACCATGAAAAATAATACTAATTTGCTTTATAAATTGTGCTTAAAAAATGGTTATTTAGGAAAATACAGGCTTAACTTTTATTTTTTTCCTGGCTATATTTTTCCAAAAATTTTAACGGTGCATAGAAAATCCCAGAGATAATATTTTGAAGACTAAGGTGTTCAGTACAAAATTTTATAGAGTATATTTATTTTCCCTGTATAAGCATGAATGTACAAATCATGATATCTTTGGTTTAGGAGTATATCAGACAGTGTCAATTGGAATTTGACGTTTCTGTATGAAATTTTAATATAATTTTGAAATTAATGGACTGTTACGATGATACTGTCAAGCTTGATATTTTTAAGTATCCTACAACTTATCAATGTGACTACAAACCGTATTGCGGTTACACAAGGGAAGTATACAAGCAGAGTAGTGAAAGGAGCGAAACATTAAAAAGTGTGAATCCTGCACCCCCAATCGATGATCATGAAAGCTTTGCTAGATGGAGAGATGGTATTCACATACCTTTCGATTTACTTTTGCAACCAAAGCCAATTGTAGGCACTGATCCGCACAGACCGTTTCAAAAGTTAGTAAGTGAATGCTGACAATTTACTTATTTATCAAATTGTATGTCTTGATCGCATTATCATAATTTGTTATATTTCGATTTAGAAGACTTCCTATTTAATTTGATGTTGGTAGGCACCGATCGAGAATCTTCAGAAAGAGGAGTCCATTAAAACAAGACCCCGAGTTTATATGACCCCAGCATGTAGTATGGACGATATCGCAGATTCAAAAATGAGAGCATTACTCTGTAATTATATGTATACTACCGAATGGAGAAATGCAGAGAAAGAGGCCACAGCAAATTGTGACAAAACAAAAACAAGAATACTGTCTGATGGAAGAAATATTGCTACCACCGATCCTGTAAGTAAATGAAAGGATCTACTGTTTCCTTGCAATATCGTATTCGCTTGTTTAGACATTTTTTATTACGTATTAAAAATGTGTGAAACTAATTACTCTGCGGACTAAAGCTCTATGGAATTGTTTTTTAGCATACCTATATAATTATGGTATCAAAGAACATACATGTGACTTCATTAATAGGACTTGTAGGAAAATTGATTTATACTCTTACACTCACCGGCAAAAAAACCGGTCACTAAAAACTAACTCCAATTTTAAAGTTGGCTTTCTCACAAACCATCATTTGATTTTGATGATCTTTTTTTTAAATTGTACATTGATTTCTCAGGAACGGATGCTATGTCGAAAATTTTTATGTGGAATTTAATGTGAGCATATACGAGGCGCAACAAAAAGTCAAAGTTTTTTTCCCAAAATTGTTACACCCTGTGGGGTGCAACAGCTACAGTCGCTGTTGCTAACTGGAGTCACACTGTAGCCTCATCTTTTGTGAAAATATATATTTTTTTTTGCCTGGGAAAAAGGCTTTGCAGGCAGAAATTTCTACGTGTAAAATAATCAAGGTGGCATAGGCGGAAACGGATTGATTGTTTGAAATATGATAATTAAGACTTTGTCAACGGTTGTCAAATTTAAAAAATGCCATTATCTGTGACGGATGTTGTTGATCTGTGAATTGGACTTCAGGAAGAATTTGATGCAATTGCACAAGGATTTGTTACAAACCTTATTGATTCGATGCCACGTCGATTGAATGAAACCATTTTGAAGCGAGGAGGCCACACTAGATTTTCCTTAAAATTTATTTATCTTTTTTTTAAATTTCAATTGTTTTCACATTAAATCTACGTTTTGATGTTTATTTGTTTTTCTGAGGCGTTTGTTTCAAAACAGTGTATCTCCAATAAAGACAGAGATAATGTCGTGATTAAAAAAATAAAATATTCACAAATGAGGCTACAGTGTGACTCTAGTTAGCAACAGTGACTGTAGCTGCTGCTCGCTACAGGAAGTTATAAATTCCGAGGAAAAAACTTTTGACTTTTTGTTGCGCCCCCTGTATGCTCAACTTAAATTCTGAATTAAAATTTCCGACAGCATCCGTTCCTGAGAAATCAACATACAATTTAAAAAAAAGATCATCAAAATCAAATGAGCGGTTTGTGAGGAAGCCAACTTTAAAATTGGGGCTAGTTTTTAGTGGCCGGTTTTTTTTTTGCCAGTGAGTGTATTAGCTTAAAACACTTTTACAGTAGTTAAAATTGGTATTCACATTTATCACTTAAACTGTATTTTCAAATTAAAACTTAACTGCCTAATCAATAGCAGGTGAAACTACAAGTTGACCTATACAAACCTATAGAAGAAAGTTTTCAACGCAAAGGGAAACAATGGGATAATATTCAACTGAGGAGTTTTACAGATTCAACTAGGGAATTTTGGATTCACAAGGACCCTCCAGTTCAGTAAGTTTAAATTAGCCGTTGATGTGTCACGTAGTTGATTAGTTAATCGGAGCGTATAAGTGAAAATATCGTTAAGAGAACCATTTCGGATTTACGTACAGGTGTGGTGCATGCGTGGATCCCTTTAAAGATGCCGTCTCGAATGAAACCAAGAACACGATATCTATATTAATCAACGATGACAAGCTACGTTTAGCACACGACTACCCACCTCCTAGTTACGCAGGGTACAGAATGAGATTAGCCAAGGGTGTGCCCCTGTCCAAGGTTCACTTGCCAACGATTCATCCCTTCCTTTCCACTTCTCAGGCCATAACTGCCCGCTATGCGGAAGACTTAAAGAAATGAATAAAAATTTTGAGTTTACTAATAGGTTTTATTTATTAGATTTGGCAAAAAAAACAATATATGTTTACATAATTAAAGCAATATCACATATTTGGAATGTTATAAACCTAAATATAACATACATTCTAACGCTTCTACTAGGAAAGTCTTAGCAACCATTTAATGGGGTTGCACCCATTCTCAAGTCTTTTCTTTTTTTTTTATGAGATTATCCATATTTGACAATATAAAAACATTTCTTAAGAAACTCCATTCCATCTAGATATATTCTGGAAAAAATCCAGTTCCCCTTTTCCAGCTACTATATAAAATTATTTGTCAATTAAATTTATGCCAGTCTGTTACTAATGTATGCATTTTTAATCGGACAGGTATAGATTTAATGGCCAAATTAATTTATTTCATCGTTAAAATGAAAATCCTGCATCAGGTCATTTAGTTAAGAAATAAATAAACTATAGCCTGGGCAGCCATTGTGCGGACCTCTTCATGTTCGTCTTGGAACAGTCTCATCAGCCTGTCGCATACAGTATCTAGAGAAACCTGATGCTTATTTTCAGACGTTAACTGGGAATACAACTGGCCGGCTATTAAAGCCGCGTTACTTCGTATTTCCACCCACTGGCTTTTGAAATAAGACAGACTCGTCATTATGAGTAAAGGAAACAAATTTTGAATTTCCACAGCCTGGAAGCCGACGTTAAGAAAGATTTCCAAATAAATAATAATACATTTACACTCACCATCACCTTTATCAGATCTCTAATGAAGTCCGAAAAATGCAAATTGGCTTCATCGATTAGATGTTCCTGAATCATCAAATTTACTTTAGGACTTTCTAAATAAGGACCAATTTTCCGTAAAGTATATTTACAAGCCTAGAACAGACATCTTGGAATATTCAACATAACCCGTTGAAAAAGTTTTACTTACCTTTACGACATACATGTCTGGGTCGCAAAGGTGTAACATTAAAGTTACGAGGTTACCCTGAATTTGTTCTTTAAATGCTTCTAAATTTGCTTCAGAATTGAGAGAATTTGTCAAATCTCCTAAGAGTGTAAATGAGGCTCGTCGCAAATTAACGTCCTCTTGGCCCAATAACGGTTTTATGCGAACAGCTGCCGTCACTTGGAACGAGCTGAATTTATACCCTGCCAAAGTTATAAGCAACTTTGAAAAGCTTTGCATTCCCTCCAATATCACAGCACTTTCATTTCTACAAAAAAATAAACAACTACACTTAAAATACGTTGCACATATTACGTATGTGGGGTTAATTTAACAGATTTCGTGTATCTCAAAAAATAAAAACGAAAACCGTCTTTAAGAAAACGGAGATACCTACCCTATATTATTATAATCCAGACTATTCATAAGCACGCTCAAAATAGGGTTACAGTGTCTTGTTATGAGGTCCAAATTTAAATTTTCTGCGGCAAAACCCAAGCCCTGAAGCGCCAGCTTCCTAACCAAGCAGCTCTGGTCTATCTGTACATCCAGAATCATCTCTAACAAATTCTCGATAAGAACTCCCTGCTCCTTGGCACCCTCTCTGAGAAGGTAAGTAAAAAATGCTACAACAGCTACTCTTTGTGGCTCGAGATCTGCTCTTATGTACGGTCCAAGACATCCCACGAGCCAGGACAGTGACTGTGGATTTTCTATGGAAATGTTTTCTACGAGCGCCTGGACGATTTCTAAGAACACCGTTAAGTCTTCACAGGTGTCTATGTGACTGTAAAATAGCAAGCAGTTGGCCATTTTGTTGAATTCGCACGAAACCAAGAATAATCTGAAAGTTTCGAGGGCTATCTTGGCAGGGATTAATTTGTATGCGTCGCGATTGATAATAAAATTATATTTCTCCTTTTTCTCACCGCTGCCGCACAACGCAGAAGCTGACGTTCCTATGTAGCACGCGACGCATATCAGTAAGATGGAAAACATTTCGGGAAATTGCTGAAGGCAGATTTCTTTTAGTTGCGTGTTTTTCAAGATCTCGTGCAGAGCACATACTGCTTGAAGTGGAAGTAGATTGGCAACTTTTATGTTATTTCCTTGGTCTTCGTAGAGAGGAGTCGACTTTAAGATTTTCTTTAGCTGATCGAGTAGGTCAACAGCAAGCGTCAGATCTGTCGATAGTATCGCCCAACATTCGCAGCGTGTGCTGTAAGAATATTACAATGCCAAACGTTTTTTTTGTTAGGTATAGTCCATTTAAAATTATAAAATGTCGAATGACCTAGTATAGCCCTAAACAGAGTTATCACATCTAGTTCTCAGTGGTTTAGAAATATGTTAATTTTATTTTCGTGTTTAGTTAATGCAATAATACAAAATCTACCCATTTTTATGAAAAATATTTGTGAAGTATAGGAACGATATCTGTCACAAATTTTAAAATAGTAGATGAAAAATATGTACATTTTTGCAACCCAAATAGATAAGTAATTAAAATATCACACATGCTTTTGCCTAAAGATGAATTTGTAACATTCAGAGGTCATTAAATTTTTTATAATTTATAGATGAATTGTAAGTCGTTTAATCCTTACCTATCGAAAGGTAGAGACTGGGCCAACAATATTCCACACACAGTTTTCGAGTGGTGCGTAGCCAAATTGAGAACTCCCCTTAAAGCATAGGACTTTGTTCTGGGGCACTTTATTACGTCCAACTGCTTCAGTAGCTTCCCCAAAATATGCGTAACATGACTTTGCAGTTCCGCTCCTTTATTTTTCAAAGTCACATTTAAAACCACACTACTACCACTCGAACTGGACGATTCGCAGTCAAGCAGGGCATCTAACAGACCCTCTACAAAGTGGATCAGTTGGAAGGAAGGCATGTTGAGGCATATTATATGCGCCAAATCAGAAGTGAGATTATAGAGAAGCTTGGCTTCATCGGAATCTATCTGCTGCTGGACGTGTTGTATGGAGTTACCGAGAATTTTGTCGTGGTCGCGCATGTGGCCTTCATAACGTGCCGCTATGCAGAGAACCAAACACAGACAATCCACTGCTACCTACAATAAAAGTACAGTCATGCCAAAAAAAAGAGTACAAGCTCGTACCGAGAGTTCATTACCGAAAGGTACAAGGCCTTAAAAAAACATGAAAATATTTTATATATTCACTAATAGTCTTGTTTTATTCTTGATTCGCTTACTAGATTGATTATGTTCCCACAACTTACCTTCCTTATATTTTTGTTGGGATCTGTGCATCTTGGGACAATTTTCGATAATAAAAATCCAGTTTGACCGAAACTACTAGGAGTATCGTAAGCAAATTTCATGTTATCCAAGTACGTTTGCAGAGCTAGTCTTAAAGTTTCCGCAGCTGGTAACCTCTGTTCCGCTTTCTTTCTGCCTAAAAACGGCTCGAGAACAGTAACGATTTCGTCAAGTGTAGCCGGCGAGAGACTTTGCAGTAATAATTCTTGGACAAATTGGTTAAGTTCAGAAAAGCTTTTGATCACAAACGGAACCAGCTTCAATTTCCCATAGTAATTGTCAATATTTTCGGGATTGATTTTACAGTAAATAGCAGAAGCATTGTAGACGTTATCAAAAATCAATTTGAGGAGAGTTATCCTTTCCCCAGATTCAATCTGAGCTGGTAAACGTATCAGAGCAGTAACAGCAGCTACGATCAAAGGAAACAGTTCGATATACTCGGGCCCACTGTGCAGAAGCATTTCTGCCGAGACTGTTTCGATTACTTTGTCCCTTCCATTTAGTCTGATATGTAACAGATTCCTATTTGGGTGCATCGCATCCGCAACGCTGTGTATAGCTTTTAAACATACTCTTCGGGTAGCAAAATCTTTAGCACCCGTCAATTCGCTTACTACAAAACTCATTATCTCTGATTCGACAATTCTTAAAAGTTTATCAGAAGGTGCTTCATTGCATATCTCCCCGTAACTACGTATTACCGCATAACGTAACCTCTCTACATCCAAGTCATGTTTCTGATCTTTTATGAAGGAAAAGTGTAGGAATTTAGGGGTTTTCCTCGTAAGTACGTCTCTCCTAATAGACAATAATTTATCCAAAACTAACTGAAGATGAGCACGTGAGCATATTCCAACGGCTTCGGCGCAGGTGTGCAAATCTGTATAGTCGGTCAATTTAACACTAGCCAAGATGTTGTCGAGGGTTTGCAACACGGTGTCTTTGTCTTTAATGTAACACAACGTTATTGCTAGATATTTTAATAGAAACTGTTTCTCAGTTTGTTTCATGGCTAAATCGTTGTTCCCATTAACCACATGCCTAAAACAAAATTTCACCAATAAATACTTACTGTAATGCTTGCATAAACGGTTTATTTTTCCATTCCAACATAACATTACAAAAACACCTGTAATGATGCTGTTTGTTGTTTGATCATAAATTAGGAAACAACAATTTGAAAACGACATGGTATTCACAAAATGGCAACTTTTGCAGTATTCTAAATCAAAAGTTGTCAATTACCAAGCTAAAATCTCTCGGATGGCTGCTTTTTAATTGAAATAGAGGGCTGATATATTAGGAAAAGGATATGTTTTATTTTGCCTGCCTACCTGTTGTCGCTATACATTTCCAGCTGCGTCCTTGCCGTGAAAACTAATATCTCATTGAAAGACTCGTTCCCAATGTTTTCCAGCAGAATAATAACAAAATCAAACATCAAGTCTTGCCATTCCAATGGGTTAAAGTTGTCGTAATTCTGTTCTAAATATTTCAGTAACTGAGGTATTTTGCAGTCCCAAACCGTCTTGTAAGTGTCTATGTCACAAGGTCTGATATTTTTTAAAAAATTAAGTATGTAGGTGCCTCTGAAACCGGGCAAAGGATTTGCTAACAGAGCCAAACATCTCACAAATGCAGCTTCGCTGCTTTTGGTCGGTTTCTTTGAGGCTAGGTGAGTCAAACACCTCAGAAGTATTATAAGTGCCTCATCAAACGCAGAACTTAGGAAAGACTGGATAAAAAGGCACCACAATACATTTTCCAATTCTGATACTGACGTACTCAACATGTACAATGTATTGTCGGCAGACTTCTGGATGTCTTGCAATTCTTGTGCGTCCACATCACAATTTTTAGGCACTACTTGCTTGCAGCACATTTTTAGTATAAATTCGATATATTTCTCTGGCCCATCAGGATTTAAATCTAAAAAATTAAATTATTATGTTATTCGTTTCAGCAGCAGTTACAAACATATCGGCAACCATCAAAAATATCTGACCAGTTGGTGATTTCACCAGGCAAATATTTGTAACGGCACCAAAATAGCTCAAAACTGTTGCTGAGGCAATATTTTATTCCACCTTTATCCAGCAAAATCTTCCTGCAAGAAAATGCCACTATGATTTTAAGTAAAGCCTTCTTCACCCTAATGTTGTGATCGTTCAACATATCATTTAGATGTCTTACAATATCCTTGCATCGTCTTTTTATGGCTTGTTCCCCAGAGTACGAGATAAGATGCGTTATAACCAATAGAGCTTTGATTCTTTCCTTGTCATTATTATTTTTCATCTGCATTATTAGGTGATCGATCGTGTTATCTGTAAAATGTAAGGCAAAGCACTCGTAGCATC
Organism: Monochamus saltuarius; assembly: GCA_025584915.1. NCBI lineage: Eukaryota > Metazoa > Arthropoda > Insecta > Coleoptera > Cerambycidae > Monochamus > Monochamus saltuarius. The sequence goes on from JALDAQ010000394.1 coordinate 12,010, forward strand.
TTAACACTTCTGAATGACTTCTTAATAAATCAGGCTGAGCATAATCAGGGGAAACACAAACCAAATCAGCTAAAGTGTTTAGCATGCTGGGTAATAACGGTTCTAACAGAGTACCGTTAACTGTTGCAGCTTTTTGTATTACTGCTCCTAAACACTTAGTAATGTTATAGGCATCGATATTCCGCTTGTAAAGATTCAAGAGCACTTGTATAGTTCTCGGGGTTTGTTGGGTTAATTTGTCCACATTTAAAATGGTAAATATAGCCGACAATGCATCCAGAACGCTTTGGGTAACTTTAGGTTCCCTGGAGTGCAGCCACGATGTGAACAACGCATCGTAAGCCTTGCCAATTTCGACTGTGAAGTTTTCTAATGTAATGGTGTTATCTGGAACCTGATCAATGTTGAGTGTATACTCCGATAAAGCATCACAAAAACTACCCAAAGCTGTAAGAGGAAAATGAGGCAGTATAAAACAATTTGTATCGTCTGATCAGAGACATGCATATTACCATATGAAAACGACTGTCTTAGTATATCTGTCTTTAGTCCACCTAACAGGGGTAATATAATGTTTAATATATTTTTCAAGTACGGTACCACCCCATACGCATTTGCTGCAGATAAGGAACCAAGAGTGTGTGGTACCATATAATGAGGGATTACCCCAACTTCAAGTTTTTTCATAAGGGCATCAATTACCTGTTGAATGAAAAATTATCTTCACTCATTTGTAATACAGCACGGCTTCTGCCATTTAGCAGACGATGATTTAACATAGTATAAAATAAACACTCGTATACGTAATTGCAAAATTACCTGAATATAATGTTTTCTTCCTAAAGCGACTAATATACCTGATGCTGGCATTTGAACTAGTGGCTCGTGACCAATATTTTCCACCATCATTTGAAGACTGAAATCTACTGTGCTTATAATAGTATCACCATCAATTTGTATGATGTGATCAGTACATACAGACTCCATTATTCTTAATATAGAAGCTATGTGCTCTATACTCGGTTTGGGATTTTTTATACAGAATTGACAACACGAACTTAAAACCTGGTTGGGATGCTTTTCTGATAATTTTCTAATAGAACCAACAGCTGCTTCCGATACAGAGGAACCAGCATCAGCAACCGCCCTAAGAAGCATACCCACGGCCACTAAAAATAATAAATTTTATACAAGTGTGTTATGACTGATTTAAATTAATACCTTGCATTTGAGTCTCAGCATTGCCTCTGCTATTATGATTCATTCTAATGTATTTTATTTATTTTGTGATCTTTAAACAATGCCATCTAAAAATGAAAACGAATGACATCTGACATCCCATGATCCCATAGACCTTCTTTTCTTATAAATCATGGACCGGCCCTATAAAGAGAGGTCCGCTGTCCTGATGTGTACAAGAGGGATGAAGCTAGTCCGGGCAAAAACAGATGTTCTATGACAGAAAAATATATAAACATAGCCTGACAAAACCTTTCCTGTTGATTGTTAATGATTTGTGTGCCTTTTGTGATTTAGTTGTGTTTAGTGTGTTTACTAACAATAGTTTTTAAAGACTCATAAACTATGGTCGTTGTTTGTATATAATATAGTTATTCAACTGGCCTTAGTTCATAAGGCCCTGGGTTAGATGGCGTGTTACCGCAAGTCGCGTTACGACAGAAGGAGAAAGAGAGCAAGAAAGACAGAGAATCGACTACGATAAAATACTACAAATTACGATACTACGATGCGTTTGTAGTTTCTATTGGTTTATATTTAATTTCATTGATAATTTCGCCATTTTGGACATGGAGTATCGATTTTTATTTTAATCTAGTTTCACAGATTCGTAGCTTCGGTTCGTTTCTGTTATTCTTGGTTATTGTATTTGTGTTTGTGGTTATTGTGTGCGATTATAGACTATATTTC
>JALDAQ010000397.1:0-13727 GCA_025584915.1 Monochamus saltuarius
ATATTTAAAAAAAAAAATTTTCACTAAACGTCATAGAACTATTGTTTAAATTTATAGAGCACTTCAGAACTATTCATATACAATCCAGCACTATATAAATTTTAACAAAAATCGAACATTGGGGGGCTAACTTCACACGCACCACATAATTATTAGATTGTCCATGAAATACAGGGAAGAGAAAGTTCCTTTAGAAATTTTGAGTTTTGGAAAGTTTTTGCCAAATAACCAAAAACGTTTCTACAATTATATTATTGAAATTTTTATACATTTTCATAAGAAAGTTCCAATAATTGTGTTATTATTGAATTATCCATACTAAGAACTATCAAATGAAAAACAAATATTAAAGAAATTACATTTAAAGAAGAAAAACTTTCCGTCTATTGAAAGATTTTGGAAAGAAATTAGATTTACAGAAGGAAAACTTTCGTTATTCCTAAGAGGTTTCGAATATCAAATAAATTTTGAAGAAATGAAATTTAAAGAAGGAAAGCTTTCCCTTTTTTGAATGATTTCGGAAAGTTTTTGCCAGATAATCAAAAACTCTTCAAAATCACCTACATTATTAAATTATTAATAGTGTTTCATAACAAACATATTTCACATAATTATTAGATTATCCATATTAAAATCCTTCAAATGAAAAATATATTTTAAGAAATATAGAGAAGAAAAAGTTCCTTTAGAAATTTTGTGTTTTAGAAAGTTTTGCCAGATAATCAAAACCTTTCTGAAATTTCTATATATCACCCGTTTAAATCTGAGTTTTTAAAAAATTCGCACAGCAATTTTGCTGTACCTTTCTAGTTATTATTAAAAACTTTCAAATGCCAAATAAATGTTGAACCATTCTGAAATTTCTATTAATTATCCGTTTAAATCTGAAAGAAAATTTTAAAATCTTTAAATTTTAAAAATATTCGTGAGCTTTTGCAAGAGCTATGTAAGAAACTAAGGAGACTTTCTAAAACTTTCCTATTTTTGATTTTAGCCTTATTGGATTATGAGCTCTCAAATAATGTCAAACACCTTTACATGGGAAGAAATTGAGAGAAGGAAATCTTTTCGTTTTATGACGGAAAAATTGGAGAAAGTTTTTGCCAGATGTGTGAACTATCTGAAATTATCAGATTCTTTTTATTATCAGTTTACTGAATTTAAAAACTTCCTTAAATTTATATCTATTCCATGTTTTGGCAGGAAAATAGAGAAGTTTTTACCAGGTATGTCAAAAACTTTCTGATTCCTATTCATTACTGAATTATTAATTGCTATTATACATTTATCATTTAAACTTAAAGGAAAGTTTCCTCGAGAAAGTTTCCTATTTGACGTTTCTCCTGGAGACTTACTATTTCCTCAAAGTAGAAATTAATTTAACTTTCACTATGAAAGAAAGTTTCCTACTTCTGATAAACTCATATTCAAAATTCTGAAAAAAAGATTTTATAATTTTTTACAACTAGGTCTTTTTTTTCCAAAACTCAATTATTATATACTATACGACAGAAATGTTAATTTTGAATAATAAAACTACAAACTTTTCGTACCTATCCACAATTTAGAGTTGGTACGTAGGGATACAGCTCCATTCCTAGCAATGTCTCTCATTGGGAATTTTCCGTCCACAGATATAAAACCAACTCTTTTTCTTCTCCTTACTTGGATCGTATGCCACTGTCCATCATCAATTCTCGTTTTGGACCTTAAAAAGACACGTCACTTACCACGTTTATCTTAAATGAAAGCTAATCTTGTAAAAGAAAAATATCCTACCTGATCGCAAAAAATGAATGTTGCTGTCCTAAATTGTAACTAAGTTCTGCAAATCCATCGACAATGGCTATGGAAAGGTAGTCTTCTGCCAGATTTCGATTTTTACTCCTCCACAGCAACAGTCCATCGGATGTAAAAGTGCGTACGTGCAATTCATACCTATTTCCTCGTTCTGGCTTTCTTCTAAAATGCATTAAAAATATTTTAAAACTAAATGCCTTAACTATATGGGAATACAGATTAGAAAAAAATTCAACGTTAAAATTTAAAAGTTTCCTAAACTTGCTTTGAAGTATTTGTAATTGGTTAATATCTATATATATTCCTCAATTAAATTGAAAGAAAGTTTCCTAAACTGTTACAAGGCTTTGCTTGAATCTAAAGAAACTTTCCTATTTTTTTTATTATAGCTTTATTGTATTATGTATAGAAAGAACTATCAAATGTGTTAAAATATATTTTGAAGGAATGACACTTAAGGTCAGCCAACTTTGCTTTTTTGCTACATAACCAAAAACTTTCTTAAAAATCCTGTTATCAATTATTAATATCTTTTATAACAAACATATCATGTGAAATAAATAGATAAACCTATTATTATTTCTATTTCAGTATATTCCTCAGATAAATTTAAAGAAGTTCCTTAAACTGTCTCAAAGGCTTTGCTTGCTTCTAAATAAAACTTTCTCAAACTTTCCTATATTTTTTATAGCTTTATTGGATTATTTATAGAAAGAGCTATCAAATGTCTCACAATATATTTTGAAGAAATGACACTTAATGATACAAAATTTTTCTTTCTTGGAAAGTTTTTGTTACATATACAAAAACTTTCTGAAATCTTTTATGACAAACATACCACGTGGAAGATATAGATTATAGACCTATTATTATATCTATTTCTGTATATTTCTCAGTTAAATTTAAAGAAAGTTTTGCATGAAACTGAAGAAACTTTCTTATTTTTTTATTATAGCTTTGGATTATTCATACTAAGAGCTTACAAACGTGTCAAAACATATTGTGATGGTAGGAAATTTAAGGAAAGAAAAGAAAGAAAATCGCAAAGGCATTGCAAGAAACCAAGAAAACTTTCTAAAACTTTCATATTTTTATTATAGCTTTATTGGATTATTCATACTAAGAGTTTACAAACATGTCAAAGCACATTGAAGTTATGAAATTTAGGGAAGAACCTAATTTTAAATTTAAAAGAAAATCGTGTGAACTGTGCAAAGGATTTGTAAGAAAGTAAGAAAACTTTCTAAAACTTTCCTATTTTTTATTATAGCTTTATTGGATTATTCATACTAAGAGCTTATAAACATGTCAAAATACATTGTCGAGTTATGAAATTTAAGTAAGAAAAACTTTACATCTCTTTGGAAAGTTTTTGTCAAATATTAAAAACATTCTATTCCAAAATTTTGAGTATCTTAATTTTTAAATTAAAAAGAAAATCGCGCCTTTGGCAGAAGCTAAGAAAAGTTTCTAAAACTTCCTATTTTTTATTACAGCTTTATTGGATTATTCATACTAAGAGACTACAAGCATGTCAAAATATATTTCGAAGTTACGAAAGTTAAGGAAGGAATACTTTACAATTCTTGGAAGATGTTAGAAAGTTTTTGCCAAATATTAATAATTTTCTGAAATTTTCGGAACTTCTACCATTTCTGTATATTCTTTTTTTTAATTTGAATGAACTTTTAGTAAACTGTTGTAAAGGTTTTGTCATAAACTTTACATTATTTTTTATTACAGCTTTATTGTATTATTTATGAGCTATTTAATAATTTGTCAAATAAAGTTTTTGATATATCTTGCACAAACTTTCAATTGTCACTTCAAAAGCCTTGCTTTTCACTCAGTTCCATCCCATAAAAAAAGTGGAAAGTCCTTTGAAGAGAAAATTGGAAAGTTTTTGTAAAATACATAAAAAAACTTTCCAAAACTTTCTAATTGCTTCAGTCATCATGCTATTGATTTATTAATGGCATTAAGATTACATTTATCATTATTTTATCGTTTAAATTTGAATGAAAGTTTTCTAAACTGCGAAGTTGAATTATTTCACAAAGAACAAAGATCTTCCGAAAGCGATTTGAAATATTACATCCCAAATTAGTACAACCACTTACTCTATTTCATCAAAATCCAAATTAAAGTCGTAACTAGCTTCATCATAAAACTCGTTACTGTTAGCATCGTTAATATCATCTTCCTCGGACGTTTTGTTAAAATTTTCCTCTACATCATCAACATCGTCAAATATACCGTCACTGTTAGTAAGCATGAAAGGTTAGTAGGGTTAGTTTTAGTAACATTTTTTAGAATATAAGTGAATTACCTTCTATAGCCTCTATTTCTATACTGTAGGTAGGTATTTCCATTGAATTTGATAGCCAAATTGTCTTCGTTCACTGAAATTGGAAACGTGAGAGTAATAGTCAATTTTATAAATTTAAAGTTTAAGGATTTGATTTATTGGTACTTTTTGGGTTTGAACCTTACCAACTTCGCAATATTTCCCCTTGTAACTGGACGGACACTGGCAGGTAAAATCCTCGAGTTCGGGTACGCAAAGTCCATTATTCAGACAAGGATTTTTATTTGCAGAACAAGGCAATCCGGCATAATATCCGACATTAAAACTGCATCCAGAACTGTTATGTGACGTAGACGGGCCGCAATAGGGCAATACGGCTGATATCGGCAACGGATTACCATTAACAATAATCCTTTGTATAGCTCCTCTAAATCCCTTGGATGACCCGGACAATCGATGAATTTCTTTCCAATTGCTACAATTTATAAATTAGATATCAATTGGCTGCTTTCACTTGGATCAAACGGTTATATCGCGCTGCTGAAACTTTAATCCCCGACGGAAAAAAATCAATTGCTTTTAATCACAATCGAAGGGACAAGTCCTGTTTTAACTTTGACTGGAAATTTAATATTTGGAATTACAAAGCGTTTTTATGTACAGAACGTCTCAAACTCGATAATACGGACCACTGTGAGAATACAAAGAATTTAAATAAAATTTGGGACACGTGGTGTGAAATGGGATGAGGTAAGCTCCGTTTTCAATCGAAGGTATTTGTGATTTGACAGAAACGACTAATGACGTCATCAATTAGATTTTTTTCCACCCACATACCCAAATTCCCTGTTAAAAAGCTCTATTTTTTCCAATAAACTTTTATTAGAGAAATCTGTCTGTATTACTTCCCATTTAAAAGTTATAAGCAATATTATCCTAGAGATTAAAAAAAAAATACTACCTAAAAATCACATTAGCGATGGAAGGATCAGGTGATCGTTGGAAAATAATTGAATGTTTGTTGTTTAAAGTGCACAAATGTCACAAAACACTAGTCTTTACTAAATACGAACATGAAACGTATAAGTTTTGTGCCTACAAAATGCTTTCTCTTATTCAGAAAAAGTTGATATGTTGCTAATTTACGACGAGTCACAAGAAGAGCTGTAGAGTTTAGACCTGGGCGATTCACGAAATAATGAATCGATTTTCGATTTACCAAAAAAATCGATTCGTATCGATTAATCGAATCGTATAATTTTATTTGAATCGAATCAAACTGATTCGAATCGATTAATTATGTCCATATATCGATTCAAATTGATTTCTATTTTTGAATCATGTTGTCGAAAAAATCGATTTGATATTTTCGATAAATGAATTTTAATCGGTATATCGATTTTCAGGCTTACTACCGATTCGATTTGACGTTTGGATTCGATACGATATCTCGATCTGATTAAATATTTCGCGCGCTATCTCATTCCTAATCGATATTCCGATTAGATTTTTTCGTTGAATCGATAAATCGATTAAAAAATAAAATCAATTCGATTCGATATATCGATTTTTTTGCCCAGACCTAGTAGAGTTATAACGAGAAAGGTATCCAGAGCGCCTCATTCCTGATCATAGAACCTTTCCAAGATTGGAGGCGACCTTGCGACAAAGTGATGCATTTTCTGTTCGGAAGAATCAAATAATTGACCAAAGGGTAAGAAATAATATTAATACAGCTAAACTGTTACAGTATTTCGAACAAAGTCCACGAAATTCTATATGGCGAGCTAGCCGGGGATTGAATTTGGATAAATCAACCGTTCAACGAATTTCAACGACCAATGGATATCATGACTACAAAAGTCACAATTTGGAGTATTTGCCCGAGCTTCATATTGAAAACAGACTTAATTATATAGCTCAAATTGTTATAGATTCGTATCGATTAATCGAATTGTATAATTTTATTTGAATCGAATCAAATTGATTTCTATTTTTCAATCAAATCGTCGAAAAAATCGAATCAAAATATCGATGGTTGATCATTTCGAATCGAACTAAAATAAATTGGTACATTTAATTATCGCGTCAAATTTATTTGAATCAGCAGTAAGGCGTGGAAAAAAAATGTATATCGATTCGATTTGTTTTTTGAATCGAATAAAATGGAAAAATTATTTAATTGTAACAAAACACTAAACCATCAATAAGTGTGTTACTAGTAATTTAAGCGAATAAATAAATAACTCATGTATTTGGTAGGTTACTATACTAGCAATTAGAAACAAATTACTAAACTTAAAAATGGAAAATGCGATTGTTTTAAATTTTAGGAGCAATGTAAAATTACACATAAATGTTCAGATCTAATTCAGATTAATGTTCCAATTCGATTTTTTCGTTAAATGAATTTTAATCGATATACCGATTTTCACGCTTACTACCGATTCGATTTGACGTTTCGATTGGATGCGATAACTCAATCCGATTCGATATTTCGATTCGACACTATGTCTCGTTCCTATTCGATATTCCGCCTAGTAGTTATATCGAGAAAGGTATCCAGAGCGCCTAATTCCTGATCATAGAACCTTTACAAGATTGGAGGCGACCTTGCGTCGAAATGAATATGCATTTTCTGTTCGGAAGAATCAAATAATTGTCCAAAGGGAAATAAATAATATTAAACAGCTAAACTGTTACAGTATTTCGAACAAAATCCACGAAATTATATACGGCAGGCTAGCCGGAAATTGATTTTAGATAAATCAATCGTTCAACGAATTTTAAAGACCAATGGGTATGTATGATGACTACAAAATTCACAATTTGGAGTATTTGTCCGAGCTTTATATTGAAAACAGACTTAATTGTATAGCTCAAATTGTAGAAAATGTTGATCAGAATCTTTCTCGGCACGTTCTTTGGTTGGACGGAAGTCGGTTTGTCAGTAATGGTTTGCCTAAACAGGCGCAACGAACACTACTGGTCATTGAAAATCCCCACATCGTAAATCCAGTCCAAAACCAAGGCCATCTTGGAGTAAATGTATGGTGCGATATCATCGGCAGGCATTTAATTGGGCCTTATTTTTATGAGCATACATTGAACAGCATGAGTTACCTAAATTTCTTATAAGAAAACTTTCTGCACATTTGGAGACTCTACCTTTGCAGCAAGGAGAAACCTGTGGTTTCAGGACGACGGAGCTCCACCCCAGAAGGCCAGGACTTTGCATCAATATTTAGATAACACTTTCCCAGAAAATGGATTAAGATTAATGAACCTATTCAGTGGCCCGGAAAGTCACCAGATCTAACACCCCTCGGTTTTTATGGGGAAGTTAAAAAATAAGGTTTACAAAACACCTTCGTGAGATATTAATAATTTGAAAGAACCCCACAAAGAATTCAGGCAAAGATTGGATATGTGTCTAGAAATGAGAGGAGGTAATAAGAGAATAGAAGTAATATGAGGGTGTTTGCCTCATATTTTAAAATTAGTTATTGTTATCATCACTTTTTGCTTTAACTGTATTAAAGAATTATCGATTTTAATCTTTTCATTTATTCTTAATGGCATTTATGCACTTTAAACAACGGATATGCAATTATTTTCCAACGGTTACTTGATCCTTCCACCGTTAATGTGATTTTTAGATGGTATTTCTTTTGAGACTCTTTAGTACAATATTGCTTATAACTTTTAAACAGGAAGTAATACAGAAAAAATTCTCTAATAAAAGTTTATTAGAAAAAAGATATTTTTAACAGGACAAGTCACTAGTCGTTTCTGTCAAATCCCAAAAGTAATACTTTCGATTGAAAATGGAGCTAACCTCATCCTATTTAACACCACGTGTCCCAAATTTGATTTAAATTTTTTGTATCTTTACAGTAGGCCGAGTAGGCATACGAGTTTAAGACGCCACGTACGTACGCTCTGCGCTTTCCAAGATGAATTTCCAAAAGTTAAGTGAAATAAGTCTGATATAGCACAGCAAAACTACGAATATTAATATTCGATTAACTAACAAACTAACTCATCATGATATTACTAATTTCTGTAGAGGTTTGTCGTAATTAGCAAACACGAGCATATATGCGTTTTCTTACCAAACAGAAAAACATTTGCTTTTAACATTGGCAATATGGAATTCCTTGTATCCCATTTAACTAAATAATTGTCAATAACGGCGAATAAAAAATGCTGGAGCGTATAATTGCTAAAACCAATTAAGTGCATTAAGTGTGACTTACGATAAAGATCCGATGAAGAAGGGTGTTTCTAGATTTAACTCAGTTAGCGGAATACCAGAAAAGCCTCGAACTATGCTGGAGTTATCCAATTGCAGGATGCCTTCCCGCCCCTCACGAGATATACGAGCCCAGTGCCATTTGCCCAAGGTCACGGGCTCTCGACTCCTGAAACAAATAGTCGAGTTCAAATCGGCAAGATCAGGTTTCGGCTACACTTTCTCTTAGGCAATTATTACCTAAGTCATTATGATTTTGATAAAAAACTCAAAAGATTTAAATCTATGCTTTTGCGAAAAATACCTGTATACAGAAATTTTTTCATAACTTTAAGAAACCAAACAAAAATTATCGTAATTTCATAATCTAGAAAAATTTTTTCAGAACCAGAAGCAAAAAAATTTTTTTCCAATTAATTCTGCTAAAAGAATGAGTTATTTTTTGCAGTTTGACATTTTTATGAAATATTAAATGGCGTGTGAGAAATTTAAATATGGTACCTGGTTTACTTTCTCAGATATTTAGGACTACTCATCTATAAGAAAATAATAGAGTTACGTAATCCGTACAAGTCGATGTCCCATGCATAATATTTGGAATTTACATCCTCGAATGGATTTAGAACAATTTTTTCACAATTTTCAGAGGCCAAACATTATTATTTCCCAAGTATTCGAAACATCAGTAAAAATTTAAAAATAAACAAATTCGCTTAAAAGTCGTAACATTTTTGGAATTCATCTATACTCGAGACCCAAAATAATAGAAAGTGATTCATTCACAGTATTTAGACGAGTCCCGTGAGAGTTGTAAGGGGCATGAATCCATAGACGTGCCACTTGAGAAAGATTTAAAGAACACAAAATTACCAAAAATAAGTTGACGTTGAGTGAATCTAGCACTTTAATAGTTCATTTAAAAATAAATACTCACCCGTAGCATGCCGTCCTCTTCAACGGCGATGACATTCCACCACCCACTTACACTTAGTTGATGCGCACTTGGCGGATAACACACTTCAACACATAATACACTGCACTATTTGCATACACTAAACACTACTGGTCACTGTCACTATAACAGTGACACGTTAACAGTTATCGTCGGCTATTAGTCCGTTCCTAAGACAGTTCAAAGTTTATTATAAGATGCATTAACCATACAACTACAACAACATCAGGTTCTATATGTGGCAAAATAGTACCACACTTTTGTCTTCGCCAGTGTTTCTATAATATATAAAATATATTCTTCCATTCAGACTTCGACCTTCTAATATTCGTCTTAAATAGTTTCTTCGCCATATCACTATTTCGTCTTTTTCTATAGCATATTTTTTTCTATTTCATTTTATAAAATGAAAATTCATGTCACGCAAAATTCTAGGCAGTTTCATTGTATGAGATAGCAACCTGAATTATTTTATTATCGGAAGCTAATTTTTAAAATACCACCCATGAATTGTTTGTGTATTTTGTATCATCAATCTCTATCTCTTCTTTCCGCGAGTTCCCATTCACTTCTTTGCCACTCTTTATTGCACTATATACATTATTCACATACATTTTTAATAAGGAACTACATACGCCAACCGTATCATATACTTTACTCGCGCCCTAAACCCTTCATGCACTTTGATTTTGAGAATATGCTGTAGAGCTTGAAGTATTCTTCATTCTTAAGAATGCAAACACAAAATCACTAACTAATAAATTAATTACTTTTACAACTAAATTAGCGGAAAGATATACCGAAAATTTGCTCATGCACACGCCTACGGTAGGTCGCGTGCGCGCGGTGGGGGTCTGTTACAGCATGATTACCAATAGAAATCGTACTTTTCGATTGGCGCATGCGTATTTACTGCGGCAGAAGCTGTGTTATTGGTATTGGGTATACCTTCAGAGGTATGCGGCACTTACATTTTATACGATAAATATAGGAGAGGTGTATGCATTTTTCTTTGTGTTGACTGATTTAAATGGTGATCGGGTTTATAACATGAATCAGTCTATTATTTTGGACCTCGACTATAGAATATTTTAGATTTTTTAGGGGTCAAATAATAAAGAAACAAATTCGCTTAAAAGTCGCAGAAGAAACCAATTGATTTGTAGGACACTCACAGAAGAAGTAGTAAATGAGGAGTGAGAAACTAATAAATATTGACGAAAATTTATGAGGAAATTACATTTTCCTAGCTGATTGACATATACAATGCGGCGATAGTCTTGCAGTTAGATGATATGGCACAATGCCTCTCAAACCTTGACAGATCGTTCAAACGAGGAAAAACCTTTCGTTAGACTGAATAAAATATTTAACAATACACATTATTTAATTTTTCTTGAATAACAGTAATAATACTAATTTAATGGAGTGAATGTTCGAATGTGCTCCCTGAACCTCCTGGCAATAATAAAAATCTATTTTTGCAATTGTTATTGAATCATACGTATTGTTAAATATTTTACTCAGTTTTACGAGAGGTTTTTCGTCGTTTTTCAACGATCTGTCAAGATTTGATGCCATATCATCTGACACAGAATTTACCTTAGATTCGATACCTGTAACAAAAATACTGTGTTCCATTTAAAATAAGAGAGGTGACGACATTTCCGGGAAAATTGGAAGTACCACACATGTTGGTCGCTTAAAAGGAGGTTATTTCGAAAATTAAAATCGGCCCATTTTCCCCCAAAAACATCCTACCAACCATTTACCAGTTTCAAGAGAGGGTGACTTTTTCGCCGGACCACATATCCACATGTAAAACCAGTCGTATTAATTAATAAAGGTCTTGAAGTCCTCGTTTGTAGAATATAAGTGGATTCCCGGTAAAAATGACACAGATAACTAGTTTCAACAGTCACATGAGTACCCGCCAAAAACGTGCCGCTTCGCGACGCTTCCGAGGTATGAAAGGAATCTCTCTATAACCCCTTCTTTCTGCCGTATTCGCATGGGTGTACCGCCGTTGGTACATGTGTATGATTTTCAGTGCAAACTCGATTTAAGCGATTCACTCGGAAAGACCGGCAAATCAGAGCGAAAGCTCTCAACTATAAACCGTCTAAAAGATCAACTTTTAACTGTTAAAGTTCCTACATGGGATAGAGTTTGAGTTGAAAACTAAAGTGTGCTAATGTGTCACACACTGCCAAGGCATCGCACGAACTACCCCAGAATATATATTACCTTATAAACCAGATGTTGATACTAATACGAATTTATTCCCTTTAGAAACGGCCTTACATTTCAGTAAAATAAATTAATACTGATTTGTTGTTTTACAGTAGATTACTACGACATAATATATTAGCGTGTTATGTCACACTAGTGTACATGTAGTGCACTAGATATATTACTGTACTATAACATACTAATGTATTACGATAGATTATTGTACACATTAATGTACTATGATACATTAGTGTATACACTAGTGTACTCATTAGTGTATTATGGTACACTCGTGTACTACGATACACTAGTGTACTACAAAACCAGAGTGTTTTATTACATCTAAAATCGTGGGACAGATTCCATTCATAAAAGAAGCATTAAAATAAGAAATAAGGTATAAAAGGGTTAAGGAAATCTTACGTTAGGTTGGCGATTCCACTTCCCAGGTTGAAGCGGAACTGAAGGTGTCCACCGACGAGATTTAAGGAGATGAAATCACCTCGGCCATTTTTCATTTGTCCGTTGTACAATATTAAGCCATTAGAAGCTTTCGGCATGAAGGAGACTTCAATTGAAAATTTCTTCTTAATGCTTTCCAATCGTGGAAATCGTATAAAGCTGGTCCCGTTGAACTCGGGCGTGACTATACGGGCATCTTTATATTCTGCAAGAATACATTGAAGGCGTATAAGCGTAAAAAAATGTTTTATTGCTCAGGTTGCTGCGTCAGTTTTAAACAACAAAGCAAATATATATATATCAATAGTCGAGATTAAAGTCACGTTAAACAATTATTGTTGAGTAACATACATCCCACATATACAGTATAGACCATTGTAGTGATGCATATGTTGGTATAGATAGGAAAATGGTAAAATGGGGAAACATTTAGACAGTTCTGTTATTAAATTAATGGTACTTGCAGACCGGTCTTGGTTCTCAGGTTTTTGAGTTATTTTGAAAATGTAGCGTTTTCCAAAATCGCCTGTAACTTTTTTATTTAGAGGAATTTTTTAAATCTAAAAACACTTTTTCACAGTAGTTGTTTTCACTGTATATTTCGATCTCCATTGTGACGTTTCGACCCCCTTAAGAAAAAATAAAATTGACGATGGTTTCTCGCAATCGAGAATCTGTTGTTGTGTTCAGATTTAAACAATTTTTCAAAATAAAAAAGTCACAGGCGATTTTCGAGAACAACTCAAAAACCTGAAGAGTGAGACTGCTCTACAAGCGCCATCAAGTTAGCAACAAAACCCTCCAAAACTTTCTCTATTCAACCAATTACCTATCTCTATTTCTATTAAGAAGTAGTGGAAGTATTTTTGGTCATCATTTGTGAATCACTCTGTATGCTACCATTTCCGATATCCCTGTATCGAGCGCCGTAAAAGTGATTACCCTGTATATGTAAAAATGTTATTTTCTATTAATGAGACAAAGTTAATATTAGGTACTGCTGGATTTTAGTTTCTTTGATACGTTCACAGTATTTGATGATTTAGCATAATTCCTCATTACTGACCGATCTCTAAGCTCTCAAAGGTTTATGTAGATACCTAGTAATTAGGATTAGGATCATATTTAACATTGCAATATTCCTAGTTTCAATAAACTTCAATAAACTAGATATCCCAGGTTGAATTTGGCTGTTTGCTGAACCCTACATACACTAAACATTGTTTGAGCTATTTATTTGTACCAATCTCTTCATATAATATGTCAATTTTCGTAGAATATAAAATACGAGGGTGAATCAAATATAAACGGTAATTTTACTATTTAGCTTAGCACGTAATTCCGATCTAAAGGATTCGATGCTCGAGTGTTGTTTGGTTTATGAGGAGGGGGCAAACCGGTTTGGGTAGCAGCTGCGCTCGGTTCTGTACGCAGTACAGCCATGACTGAGCGCGAGGTACCTTCGTCTGTTGCGCAACGCATCATCATAAAGTTTTTAACCAATGAAGGCGTTAAACCATCGGACATTTTCACTCGTTTGAAGGCACAGTTTTTGGATGCTACACTGTCTCAGAATCGGGTGTATACATGGGTCAGAGAATTCAGGGATGGGCGAGAACGTGTCGAAAATGAAAGTCATGATCGACGCCCACGAACAAGTCTCACAAATGACAACATCCGTGCTGTTCGAGAACTTATTGAAGGTGATCGACGGTTAA